>VXBC01001498.1:1827798-2024015 GCA_013399945.1 Ploceus nigricollis
GGGGGCGGGGCCGCGGGCGGGGGTGTTGTAGAGGCGTCCCGGGCTGATCCCGCCTTACCGTGCACGGGGGCCGCGATGGCTCCCCCCAGGAAAGGCGACCTGAGCGCGGAGGAGAAAGACTTGCTGGCAGTGATCGCCACAGGTGAGCCCTCCCGGCCCTCGCCGCTCGCGGCCCCGGGCCGCAGCTCCCACGGGCCCCGCTAGCCGTGCCCCGGGGGGGATTTCGTGTCCCCGCACGTTGCGGGCGGCGGGTGAGGCGCCGTTACCGGCCGCTCGCCGCGGGCTCCTCTCGCCCCCGGCCGCGATCCTCGGGTCACGGCGCTGAGGGCCGCCTGCCTTCCCGCCCCGCCTTCGGGCCGTCACCCTTCTCCCTGCCGGGGAGAGCGGCTGTTCCCGTGGTTTACTTCCCTCTCGGACAGGCCTGCGTCACGCAGGGAGTGCAGTGGGGGGCGCGCTGCGGTGCAGCGGGGCTGGGGGAGCTCAACTGGGCGGGTCTAACTCTGCCAAGGAAAGCTTGCGTCTTAATGGCGATGTCTGTTGACATTTGCCTAATTATTGGTGTTAATGTCTGCTGCCGGGGAAAAAAAAAAAAGTTTTCTTGCAGGTAATCCAGTCTTCTAGCGTGCTGTAGGGTTTTTCCATGTGCTGTTGCCAGAGCAGGGCGTCTTCGCAGACACATTATTCTCGCATTGCCAGCACTTGAGCTTGTTTGGGATGTTGTGCACCTCTTATCCGTTATAATGTTCTATTTTACTATTCCTTATTCTATCTTATACTGTCCTCTTAGAGAGAGGAGAGGGGATCAATGTTTATCTGAAGGAAGGGTGTCAAGATCATAGAGCCAGGCGCTTCCCGGTGGTGCCAAGCAACAGAATGTGAGGCAATGGGCAGAAACTGATGCACAGAAAATTCCACTTGAGTAAGAGGAAGGACTTCTTTACTGTGCAGTTGACCGCGCACTGGAACAGATTAACCAGGGAAGTTGTGGAGTCTCCCTCTCTGGAGATATTCAAGAACTGTCTGGATGCAATTCTGTGCCATGTGCTCTAGGATGAGCCTGCTTGAGCAGGGAGGTTGGACCAGATAACCAGACTTCTGTGGTCCCTTCTAACCTGACCCATTCTGTAGTTTTGCATTTCATGTGAGTATCACAGTTTCATTGCACTGTCTGTCACACATGCTTGTTGCCAGGGGAATTTTCTATCATTTGGGTTCCGGCAACGTGAATTTCATAACCCTGAATAAATAGTTACCCTCCAGCTGGTATTTTGGAAATCATGAGCAACATTCATTAGCTGGAGGCAAATGAAAAATATCGTGCTTTCTATGCATTTCTATATGTAGTTTCCAGGCAATTTGAGCCCACTAAAGTTTTACTACAGTTTTGGTGCTTCACTCTCAGTTGTATTAAAATGTTCCTCTGTGTCAGAGACATAAGCATAGGACAGTCACCAGTGAATTTATTGTGGACCAGAACCAGTTTGATTGACTCACTTTAATAAGAGTTTCAGACCTTGGTCTTGCAGACACCTCTGTCTAACTTATCTGATGCTTCTGATTAGGGTCATGGGATAATTCAGGTTGGAAGAGGCCTCAGGAGGTCTCTAGGCCAACCTCCTGCTCAAAACACATCAGCTGTGAGGTCAAATGTGATCGCTCAGGGCTTTATCCCATCAAGTCTTGAAAACTTCCAAGGAGGAAGGCTGCACAGTGTCTCTGGGCAATCTCTTTGCCTTACTGGGTTCATAGTGAAGATGTTTTTCCTTGTGTCCAGTCTGAAGCTTCCTTTTATTTCAGCTTCTGCCTGTTACCTCTTGGCTTCCTACCATGCCACCACTGTGAGGAGCCTGGCTCCAACTTTTAGCTCTGGCCAATTCTAGAAGTCTGACTTCCATCAGTTTAGTGTCTTGTTTGAAAATCCTTCAGTGTTTTGTCATACAGAACTCTGCATTTGTAAATGCAACTTTGCTTTGCTTAGCTTGTATTAAAATTTACTTGAAGATCACCCCTTGAAGATGTTCTCTTACTGATGTTTATTCTTTGGCTGGGATATTCTTCTGAAAACTGATCCAGTTCTTTAGAGGCTTCTAACATGTTTAGAATATATGTATGTCTGGGGGCATAAGTTAGTTGATGGTTCCCTGTCAGTCCAGTGTTGTTATTAAGTGTGAGATAACTCAGGTGATTGCCTTTTTTTCCTGAAATTAGTGAATTAAAAGAAAAATGGTAAAAGCACCTGCAGTGCAGTTAAATCACACCAAAAAGCCTTGTGAAAATAAATTATTTCTAGTATTTCAATGGGATTTTTAGCCAAAACTGAAGTTGCAAGAGCTGTTTCGCTGAAATATTGCTGGATGACCACCCCCTTCTGAAAGAGTGAAGATAAACATGAAAATTATTAAAATAAGTGATGCAGTGCTTATTTTTATTAAGCACGTCCCTGCTGAAATAGCTTTGCTTATGATTGAATCAGTAATTAGAAGTTTCTGTTAATTTGCAATAAATATTCTCCAAACTCAGACTCTTGGAATGTCATTTATTTCTTTGTGCCTGTAGAAGCTGCATTGGCAATATCTGAATAGTCCTTCAGTGGGCTTTAAATCAGGTTCTTAGACCTGTGGCTTAGCCAAAAGGATTTTGGTAACAAAATGAAAAATAGTAGGACAGTAGAATTGAAAAACAGATGTAGCCTGTTTTTCCTGGCACTTTTTTTTTCAGACTTCAGTCTACTTATGCGTTTGGCAATTTTTAGAGATGTAAACGATCAAGCTACCTGGGTCCTTGTCCTTTCTATCTCTATTCTCTATTACCAAAAGCAAATTCATTCCACTCCTGTGAATGTGAAACGTTGCAAATTTCAAATTGAAACAGGAAAAATGATGTGAGTAAGTGATAAATCATGTTTCATTCAAACCAAAAAGTCTTTGAAGTGAGGTAATTTCCTTTTTTGAGAATGTAGACAGCTCTTTTAGACAAAAGAGGCTCCAAAAGAGATGAAAGTACAAAATGTGTTACAGTGCTCAGTATCATGACACTCATTTGGAGCTGTTCATGTGCTCTTTATGTGAGTTCTTGTGGGTGTAGGTCAGTTACTTCACAAAAAATGGATGTTTACTTGTAGTTCATGCTTTCCAACTGCTCTTTGATGTTGTGAGTTCTTGGCTTTTAGCTTCTAGAACATAACACTGCTCATTCCTAAGCTTCTTCACTAAGTGCAATTATTTTATTGGTGGTTAATCTACATCCCAATCAGTTAACATGCAAAGATTTTGATTCTAATGAGAAATGGAAATGACCATTTTCCTCCAGATTCTCAGTTTATTCTATTTCTCACCCCCTTTTCTCTCTGTCCTTTTATTTAAAGGAAATACCGAGGAGGCTGGAAGGCTACTAGGGAGCAAGAATGTCCGTGTCAATTGCTTGGATGAGGTACTGCAAAACTGTGCAAGCATTATGCTGAGTTTAATAAGGAAAATGCTAGGTCTGAAGGCCTTCACATTGCTAAATAACATTTCTCTAACAGCAGTTGCTGTAGCCCTGAAAATCAGAGTTACTCTCAAGATATTTCCAGACTGCAGCTGAATAATGAACCTTTGAAGAGTTCTTATGGTTTTTTAAAGAAAGTTTAAATATTAATGTTACTTAAAGTACTACACTGTATTTTGTCTCAAGTTCCAGCCTGAGCTTTGTCTGTAAGGTAGGATGAATGCTGCAGCAAAACACGTGGGGATGCTCCCTGACTTCTTGTCACCTTCACAAACAGTAATCCCTCTGCTTAGTCCCTCTGTGGCAGACACAGCACCTGTCCCCATCCCATGCTTGGGTCTCATAAACATACTTGGAGGGTGAGTAGCTCGATCAGAAATGGAACCACAGCCTTTTATACAAGTGGGTGTGGTAAACATGTAGAAGATTATATCCTGAAGTATAACCTGAAGGTGGAAATAAGTTTGGGGAGAAAGGAGCCTTATGTGATGTTCATGTTTCCTCTTCTTTTTACGTTTTTCTAAAGCATGCAACATTAATATGAAATATAGCATGCAAGCAAAACTAATTCCCCATCATGCATGTTAAATCCATGTGTAATTTATCAATTTAAATGTTAATCAATTAAAATGTTAATAAATTTAAATTTAAATTTATCAATTTAAATGTTAAATGTGGTTATTTTCACAGCTTTATAATTTCATAGGAATCACTAGGAAATTCTGAGAATGTGACTAGTTCAGCCTCTGGCTCAAAGCAGCTTTAACTCCATGGTCAGATGAGATTGCTCTGAGTTTTGACATGTCTGGCCTTGTAAATCTCTAAGGATGGAGACTGTAAAATATTTCTGGACAACTTGTTCTATTCTCTTACTGTGATTTTGGTGAAAAAGTGTTTCACTTATGTCTGAACCTCAGCTCAGGCTCAGTGTTTCTTGCCGTCCTACCACCATCAGTGAAGAGTTTGTCTTCTCAGTGATCTCCCTGTCAGCTCTGGAAGGCTGCTGTTGGGTCTCACAAAAGCCATTTCTTCTCCAGGCTGTGCAAGCCCAGCTCCTGCAGCCTCTCTTCACTGTGCAAGTGCTCAGGTTCCTACTGTGTAGTGGTGGTACTCCATTGATTTTGTTGGAGTTTATCCATGTCTTTATTGCACTGGAAGGCTCAAAATGGGACAGTGTATATTGTAGATGTGGTCTCATGAATGCTGAATGGAGAAAAATTGCCACTTCTTTTACCAGGTATCTTCATGGGATATTGTTAGCCTTTTTTTCTGCCAACAGATGCATTTTCTGATTGTTCTTAAGTTAAATACTAAACCTGAATTTCAATTGTATGAATTTCAACAAGTTTCTGTAAAACTAGTCAAAATAAGTGTTACAGTGAACTTTAGGAACCCAAGACACAATATAAATGTGCTTGCAAGTGTGCTTTATTGTATGGACCTCAAAAGGTTTCCCTTAAGTGTAATTGCTGAAGTCATGCTGAATGACGGCAGCATTGCTGCAGTATTACTGCGACATCCAGGATTAGTGTTGAGAGGATATGGCTTATTCAAAGAAACCATATCTGAGTTATGCCTCAGGCTATTGTTGTAGAAGAAATAGTATTAACAGTATTTACCTAAGTCTCACATCTGACTAAATATACATAAGGCCCATAAAACTTCATGCAATGGACTTCTTGCACACTCTTTTTTACTCCTAAGAATGGTGTGTAATCATGCATATTAAACAGGAGACGGTTCCGGTTTGTTTAAGTTTCTTAAATTCATCGGCTATGTGAGTGTTACAATTTTTCTTTTATAACCCATTTTCACTCCAATGTGTTATTCTAATATCTATACAAAAGTAAGAGTGTGTGAAATCCCAGTTAAACATCAGCTTAGTCTGTTGTTCATTGTTGCCACAACTGGAGACTGCTCTCAGTGCATCAGATCTTAATTTTTTTCTCTGTTGCCTTAGTGCTTATCTTGAAATCTACATTTATATTACTACTGTTACTTATTTTGTTAATGTTAAGAAGTAAGGAAGCCCTGAAGATGGAATGTTTAGGTATTAAAATGAGAGCTCAGTTCAGTTAGGAACTCATTTCCATCCTTGAAGACTTTTTTACATGAGAATCCACAGAATGAGCACAGGTTTAATGTAATTCAGTCTTCTAGCTGTGGTACAGCAAGCATGCAATCACAATTTAATAATTTCGGGCTGAAGAACACGCAGCATCAGAAGCAGGTTGTTATATAGTGCACTTCCTAATTTAAAAAGAACCCACACATAATCTGTTACTTTCATTTTTGGTTTGACTGTATATTCTAACTGATTGGATCCACTTTCTTGTAGATTAAAAACTACTAACAATCAGCTGTCTTTTCTCTATGTACCTTTAGACAAGGACCAAGTCACATTTTAACATCTTCCAGATGTAGTGACCTTTTAAGTATCTTGCCTAAAGTTATGTTTCTTCAGCAAGTGAGCTATAATAGTGGCTCTTTTTCAAATCCTTTCCAGTTGTTTTGGCTTCTTACTTTAAAAACATACATATGAGCTGGATGCAGTATTTCAGCATTGCTTCTGCTGTTGGTACATGTATTTAAAAATAAAAAAGTACTTCTCTAAATCTGCTTGCTTTTCCTGCCCTTGTTCCAAGACTCCCTCCTACCCTTCACCTCATACTGTCTGCTGAGCTCTGTTGGGAGTGTCAGCACTCAGTGTCAGAGTAAGATCCCTTCACTCAAATGAGTTTTCGAGATGCCCATCTTCCAGAAGGTTGGAGATATCCAGCAGATACAGTCCTGTTTTTTCTCAGCACCCTTTCTGACCAAATCAATTGTTTTGTTGTGTCTTAATCTCTGTCTTTATGAAAACAAGTGCAATGGCTTTTCTGCAAAACTGGTCTTTAACAGTTTGGCGACTTTAAAACTTCAGGGACATTTAAGTTCAGGTGTCCTCAAACATTGGGACAAATAGATGGACTGTAGAAATGGATGTAAAATAAAAACAAATATATTTAACTTAAATGCACACTGCTTCATCATTTTTAATGGAGTGGTTGATAATTTGGAATATTAGTATGAGAGAAAGTGTTCAGAACTTTTCTTTCCCCTGAGAGCGCTTGTAAATCTTGTGACTTTTTGTCAGCACTTTGCTGACTTGAACTCCATCTGCAGCATGTGGATAAAATATATCAGATTGTTATAGAAAGGCAGGCTCAAGGAAGCATGTGGGCTTTCCAACTGTGGAAGTTTCCTCTGATCATGTTGGTAGTTAAGATTGCAAAGGACTACTGTAGTACTATATCCCCTATTTTCTGCAGATCAAGCCAACAGACTTGACCTGAAAAGTACATAATTTTTCTCTATTTAAAATAACTGTAAGGTGGTTCATAATCTTCTTACATACAGAACTATCATCTGGCATTAGCAGCATTACTTTTTTCCTCTAGTTTGGTAATTCAGCTGTTCGGTTTGGTAAGACATCATTTAGAAACAGTCCACTTCTCTATGCTACAGAACAGAACACTTCCTGGGAATTACAGCAGCAACTTGCTTATTCATGGCTGAGATGTGTGTAGCTTCACTCATACTGAGTATGTTCAATGGAGGGTTCCTCAGGTAATCTATCTTGCTATTCTAGTGTGAAAATCCTATGCTAGCAGAAAATGCCAGATCCTTGGCCTTTGTTGAGGTGGAAGAGTTTTGTCTTTTGATGTTCTTTACATAGTAGTTCAAAATACACAAACCAAAGAAAATTCCTCTGCTAGTAAGAATTATCTGGTTTCAATTCAGGTTGCTGATTGATGTAGGCTTTAACTTTTCATCACTGCAGATGAACTGAAAGATCATCAGAGGAATCTAATGTGTTACATATATGAAACCAACAGCTGAACAGGATGACTATAAAGGAGAACTATAGCTGTGATCGACACTTACTGAACAGTATTTCATATTCTAATTAGTCCATACTTAGCTACAGCTAAAATTATTTGTGCATGTAACTGTTCCTAAAATCCTGCTTTTAGGAAATGTAAGAAGTGTAAGGGCAATTTTATTCAAAAGCTTGAAGGGTGAAATTTCTAGAAGCTTTCATCCAGTGAAGAGTCAAATTGTATTTCTAGACTAATAGCATTCAGTACAAGAGAGTTGATTTTGAAGAGATACATCAACAAGTATTTCTGCCTTGTAGCACCTGTTCTTTTTACATCATTTTTAGTAATGTCCCAAATACTGTCTCAAGTAAAAGCCAAGCCTAGAGTTATGTGTTTTGTTTATAATTTTCTGACTTGAAATGTTGCATGAACCTAAAGGGTAAAATAAGACACTCTTTCTGTGTTAATGTGGGGCTGTATTCCTCATTGGAAAATGAGCTGGGGAAGGGAGAGGTGAATGCTTTAATATTGCTGGCATACAAGTGTCTACAGCAGTTTTTCAGCTACAGTTTTGACAGCCCTTTCCCATTCCTTTTTTTTTACTTTTCCCACTCTATTTAAATAGCTGGTACTTGCATGTGCAATGCCTTAGTGTACCCCAGTACCTGCTGAGGGACTGCTCCGGTGTCATCCAGCCTGTATGCCACATCTTGACAAGGTTCCATGGTTGACAACAAGGATGAAGTGAGCATGGGAATGTTGGGAGCACTTGGATTGCACTTTTCATTCAAGTAACACAGGTTTATGTGGCTACTTCAGCGGTGAATTGTCATCGTGTTAGCCACAAAACAATACACATGTGATGTCTGTGCTCTTACACAGTCAGCATGAGTGTTTAAATGTTCACAAAATGGAGAGGTTTTGTGCAAATATGCACATATCACTGGAGTGGGAGATACTGTGTATTTTTTGTTTGTTTGTTTGTTTGTTTGTCCCACTTCTTGTTCCCTAGCTGTTGTGTGTTTCCCCATTCCTCTGGTTGATGAAGGTTGAGCAGGAGTTTTGTTGGAAACTTCCTTTGTAGTTCCTAGGAGGAAGAAGGTTGCTTTTCCATTTTATTATCTTCATAAATTTGTTTTTATTAATCCTGTTAAAGCACACCTCAGCTGGATGCTGATGAGGATTGATCTGCTTTCTTCTTCCTCTGTGCTGGTGGTGCAGTCCAACCCCTCCCCAGTTCTGGTACTCATCTCCCTGCCCCTCGACTGACCCCATAGTTTGTTGTTTGGGGTTTTTTTAATCAATTGACTTCCCCACCATGGCAGCAGTTCTTGGAATCCCGTTCCTTAGTCTGCTTTTGGGTTCTTTTCAACATGAGGAACTGGGAAGGATGGTCTATAATGGCTAGGCTGGCTGTGCCAAGAGCCCTGTTGTGCCAGGGAGGCCTTGTTGGTTGGTGAGCTGGAGAACCCAGTCAAGAGAAGTGCCAGCTAATTTTTAGAGGCACTGCCAACTCTATTCATCTTGAATGGTGAGACATGCAGGAAATACTTACAGCCCTGCAGAAGAGAAAAGATTTACCATGTAACATACCTGCAAAAAAAAAAGAAAGTTGGGAAGGATTCACTTTTGTCCTGGGGAATAAGATTAAAAAGCTCGACTTTTTGGTCAGAAGAATGTTGCATGGTAGCAGCTAGAAAAAGGATCTTTCATCTGATGTTTCATAGTGGAACAAAAGTTTGTTTCATCTGTATGCTTAATAAACCATCTGCAAGTTTTGTCTTTTAAGTACATTGTATTGACAATCCAAATGTCATCTGTGAGAAAACAGACTGTTGCTGGACCTGTCTTTGACATTCAGGCTGAGAAAAGTATTTGCAGTCAATCCAGTTTCAGTGTAGGGACATAATACAGGATACCAAGCATTTCCAGATAAATTTGTGTCTAGCCTGACCCTTCTTTGTTTGCTGTGAATGTGAAAAACTGATATTAACGTGACTTTAAATCCAATTTTATAGCAATCATCCACATATTTTTTGCCTGATATGTTTTTTGATCCACACCACAGCCTGACACTTCCAAAATTAAATCAAAGGATTTTAAAAAACAGTTTTCTGGGAGGAGAGGGTAAAACAAACCCAGTTCTTTACTTTGTCATATAATCTTCAGGTCTTAATTGGAACAACTGGCTTTCAAGATATAACCAAACTTAAAAGTCATTGTTTTCTAAAAATTTTTTCTCCCATCAAAAACTGTGCTGTGTTTATATTCCCTTAATGCAGTACCTTTCTGTGCTGCTAAAGGAGACAAATCCCTACTGTGACTCCAGATTGGGATTGGCCTGTAAATTTGCTTTTGGTGTAACGTTATGAAATGTAATATAATAAAATGTATTTTATATAGTAGGACAGAAAGTCTTTATTCAACATTTGAGATAGCCCAAATGAAATCTAGCAAAAGCAGTCTGTTTCATATTCATGAAGGGATCTCTTTAGGTATTTTGTTTCTTCAATGGCAGTTTATATTGCAGTTTACCAAAATATGTGAGTTACTAAAATATAATGCATCAAGTAAACACTTTCTATTATTTTCAGTTAGGATGGAGAGTAATGAAACTGTAATACCTTAAAAATATTATACTTTTAACTTTTCCAATTTCCCTCAGCTTTAGAAATTCTTTGAAAATTATGCTGGTAAATTAAACTTACTTGGGTTTCAATCAGTCATAAATTGAAACAAGAAATACATTAAGGCTCAAACTGACAGTTAGATTATTTCAGAGTATCACATTACCAGGCATTTACAGAGCTCTGCAGTAATGTTGTACATGAATGTACTCAAGCACACAGCCTTGACTGGCAAAAAAAAGGAACAGAATGCCATTTTGATTTTCTTCAGGGACAAACTAAAGCACTCTCCCTGGTATGCAGTGTTGGAAGATGTTCTTGGACAGTTAAAGTGTCTTGGCTGATAATGTGAATCCTGACCTGATGTTAAGTGAAAATAAACAGCATACTGGAAAAAGCATACTATATTCTGAAAATGGAGTGACATGCAATTTTCTCAAACAGCAGCATGGTTCTCCCTGCCCTTGAAGAGGGAGAGAGCCTGCACTAACAGTTCACCCTAGTTCTGAAAATTTCCTCTGGGGTTTCCCCAGCTTTACCTTTATAATCACACCTCAGTCCTCCCATGCCGAAGCGAATCCTTTTTGTACTGGGGCAGTTGATCAAACCAGCCAGGTTTGTTAAAGTCTGACAAGAGCTGTGTGTCTGTGAGAGCTTTCAGAGCTCTGGCTGATCATGGACACAGTGCCAAAAGGGTGGAGAAGTGGGAGAGAGGCAGATGGCAAAATTACCAGTAATCATGACTAAAAATGAGCAAGATGGGTTTCAGATACTGAAAATCTTTGTCATGTTTAAAACAACAACACCCTATTTCTAATTTTCTTGCTGCTTATCATATAAGCCACAGCAGAGGAGAAAAGAGTAACATAGGAAGCTAACAAGTTTTCTAAACCAAGCTTTTCCAACTAGCAGAAACATTAGTTGTCTTCAGTACTAATGTCTTACATAAAAGGACAATGATAAATTGACTGTAAATGATTTTCATTTGTTCAACACTGCTCTGTTTTCAAATCTATAGCCCAGCATAATCAGAAAACTGACATGGAAATCTGCTGCATGTTAGTAACTGTATTTTTTCATGAAGATTTTGTGAGGTTTTTTGTAAATAGAATACTACGTGAGGCTTTGGTTGTTATATTGAATATGTATGGCCAAGTAAAAATGATCAGTGGTGTGAAGATCAGGAGATGTAACATTCTTTTTTGTATGCTACTTGCTTCTCCTTTCTTTTGCCAGCATGGCATGACCCCTCTGATGCACGCAGCCTACAAAGGGAAGGTGGACATGTGTAGGTTGCTGTTGAGACACGGAGCTGATGTAAACTGCAATGAGCATGAGCACGGATACACTGCCTTGATGTTTGCTGGACTTTCAGGTAACTTCTTACTAGACTCAGATCACTGATTTTTTTGACATCAATGGGTACAATTTGCCTTAAGTTAATTTAAAAGTAAGTGTTGACATACTTTTAGTATTCAGGTTTGCTGTTATTTATGAGAACCATGCAACTGTGTCATGATTGGTAAAATCCTGTGGGCAGTGCAACAGGAGAGCTTCTGTTCAGGCTCATATAAAAATTTTTTTTTCAGCATTTTGAGGCATACAGTCTACTTGTCCTGTACCTCCTTTGTCCTGTTTGTTCAAGATCTCAACATTCACTTTCCTGGGACAGTTTTCTGGTGCAGTGGGATACATTCTGTTTACTTAGACTGTGTTACACTGAAAATGATGCTGCACCAGTAGCTTTTGGTAATATTTGAGATTTCTCAATCCAGTATTTTTCAAATTTTGTCTTTTTCCTGCATTATTTTTCCAACTATCATGTGGGCTTTTAAAAATGTATTTAGTAAGTTTTAAAACCATGTTTTTGCAAAATAATTTTCACTCTTCTCTTACTTATTTTTTTTTTCTTGAGAGTGCTTATAGCTGTATATATCTTCTGCTGTCTCAAGTGGTGGTTTGCAGCTTTCCTCTTGCTATTCTTTTTCCCTTATGCCTGGAACAGTAATTTCCTTGACTGAGAAAAAGACACTACATTAAAACATTGTTCCTTCTGGAGAAAAGATTTGATTTGGGAATATTATCTTATTTTAAGTATCTTCTTTACTAGGCCACTTACGTCTTCCCAAAAATGAGATTCTAGGGGAGTCAGGTTTCTTAGCAGGTAGAGTTTAAACTGCCTTCATTCATCATAAGTATTAAAAAAAAGGATTATGTGTGTATATGACCCTTACCTAGATCGTCAGATTGTTTTTCAGCTACAGCTTCAGTAAAAAGATTTGTGAAATTCCAGTGTTCTGTGGTATTGGGCAACATCACAGCTGTAGCAGATAGATGAGAACAAACTCTTAGAGGCTGTTAAATGACTGCAACTTTATGGAAAATGGTGGATTTTTACCATTTTCTCACAGTTGAGCTTTTAACCTGTCATCCTGGGTATGAAAGCTTCTGAATGTTGACTTTAGAGTCTGTTATCTGTGAACACAAAAGGTACGTGAGCACTACTGATGCAGTGACTTTGTTTTTAAACATTCATTTTCATCTACGATCCCCTTTTTGTATTCACTTCTCTGTACTTAGCATCTGCACAAAAACTGATAAAGTAAGAATACCTTTGAAAGCAGAACCAGCAGGAGGGGTGACAAGTGTCCTTTTTTAGTCTCTGAAGGGCACCAATTAAGTCATCTAATCTTCCCATCAAATTTTAGCTTTATTTTGCTTGGTATTTAGCCCAGTCTGAACACCCAGTTCCCACTGTGGAGAAAGGAACAATCTGTTCTGTTCACTGTGTTCCTGCTACACATAGTCCTGAATGTGTTTTTCTTCTTAGAATAGCAAATGTAGTTGAACTGTTAAACTAGATTAGTAAAATTCCCTTCTATACTGCTGTCCAGAGGGACCAACCTCTAGTGTAGCTACATGAGTATGACCCGCATAAGCTCCATGGGAAGCTGAATGTGCATTACAGAGAGCAGAGTTATTACACCTTCTGGAACACTGAATAAGCACATGCTTTTCTCTTAATCCATGCCTAAAATAATGACTTTAAAAACATTCATTTTCCTCAGTGTTGTTCCTGGTCTTTAAGAAATTCAGTACGTCTTTTTCCGAAGCATAGAGAATTACAAGTTCTGATTTGTCCTTGCTCATTCCCCATATCTTTCCTGCAAATTTAGGAAACAAGGAAATCACCTGGATGATGTTAGAGGCTGGAGCAGAAACTGATGTTGTCAACTCTGTGGGAAGGACAGCAGCTCAGATGGCTGCTTTTGTGGGTAAGATGAAAATTATTAATCATTTTCTAAACTCCTAAAGAAGTAAAGTGTTAGAGTCTGATGCATTTTCTTGGCGAAACATTATTTAATTACTTGTTCTGAACTGACACATTGTTGAGCTTTGTTTTCCACATCTCATCATGTAAGAGATGTGTCCTATTCCCATGTTTGATTTCCTAAAAACACAGATGATCTTACCTGTGAGAACAGGTACTACACAAGTGTGTAAGTTTTTGCAGTGTCACTGCTTTGGAAATAGTAAGAGGAAGCTGGTTCATTGGAGGGATCTGAAGTGTAGCACCAAGTGCTAATTGGAGGTTCCCTTGTGGGAAAGGATGACCATAGTGCCAGGAGTCAGGAACTCAGCTGAGCTTTGCAGCTGTGTGCTGGCAGCAAGCCACCCCCTGCCCTTCTCCCAGACTTCTGGGAGAGGGAGAAGTCTTGGAACCTCTTCTGAGAAAGTCACTACTTACTGAGCTGAACTTCACCAGAATAAGATAAAGATTTGTCATTCCAGGATGCGGAATTATCCCTGGCAAAACATGCAACAAGTTTTTTTGCTGTTGTTGTTCTCTTTTTCTGGTCTTTTTTTGTTTGTTTTTATAGGCCCTTTTAAAATTTTTTACCCTCCTTGACAATACTAGGTTCCTGGCTTAATGTCCCACTTCTTCTCTTGCAAGGAGAATTGATAAAATATTATGAGGTTAAGTGGAGTCATTTCCAATGGCACAGCTGTTGCTTCCCAAAAACAAGGACCTTTATTTTCTTTCAGACACAACCTTCTCATGGTGTTTAAATGCCTGAGAATTCCCTTTCAAGTCCTTTTGGTGTTCTGAATTCAAGGCTACCTTGCCATTTAGATGTATTCCTTGAATAGTGATTTAGTGCTAAGTTTCAGTTTCCATTTCATCTTATTCTGCTGTTTTAAAGAAGAAAAGGCTGACATTGCTCCCTTGAGGTTTGAGCAGCAAAAGCTTAACTATTCATTTAAGTATCAGAGAAGTCTATTCCTATTAATTATCCTTTGGATTTGGAGAGTCTTTTACAATATGATGGTGTATGGAGTGAATGGGGACTATTAACTCCAACATAATTTTTGAGAATTCTTGTTTAAAATCTCATCACATCACCAAGGTAGCATAAATATTTTCAGGCATACTGAGATACACTGCTCTCTAAAAGTCTGCACATTGGAATCTATTCCTGTTCCTTTTTTATTCTTTGTCCAATCAACATTAATTCATCTGTCTGTGTGTGGGAAGTGAGGATACTTCTTCCCCTGTCATTTGTCTTACACTGTGCTCTATTAGCTCAGAACTGTCTCTTCTAAATGTGGGAATTTGGTTGGCTGTGTCTTCTACTGATTACAGGATTAGTGCCAAGACAAATCAATCAATTTAAAGAATGTGGTCCTGAACTAGAAAAGATAAGTTTTACTTTCCCTTTAGTCAAGTAATCCATTGTATTGTCAGATGTAGAAAACAAGAAGAGGGTGTAACTTTTCTTATCTTGTTACTTTCATTACAATCCTTTTATTTTTGGTACATTTTAAGCATTTTCTGTTCTTATAACTTCTCCCACCATAGGTTAATACAGTAATACCTGCTTCAGGTCTGAAAACTTAGGAGTCTCAATGCAAATGTCATTAATTTCGAAAGTACAAAGTGGAAAAATCTTAACCTTGAAAAATTATAGCAGCAGTATGAGACTACTAGTATAGTATAATTTGGGGGAGAAATAACTGTTCTCTTACTTGTGGCTTATCAGGGAAAGAGAATGCAGGAAGGGGACTGGATATTCAATATGAATTTTCATGAGGGCATTCCCTGCTGGGAGTCACTAAGTTAGTAACACTTACTGAAGATTAAAGCTGCATGCCAGAGAATGACAAGAGTTGCCTCTTTGTAGTGCAGAATATATCATGCAAAGCTCCTTTGCATGTGGGTGATTCTCACTTGTATTGCTTATATTAGATTTCGGTTTAGGGGGTTTTTTTTGGTTATTATTTCACTGGTGATTTTTTTTCTTGTGTGCCTTTAGGTCAACATGACTGTGTGACTGTCATCAACAACTTCTTTCCACGTGAAAGGCTGGACTACTATACTAAACCACAAGGCTTAGACAAAGAACCAAAACTGCCAGTAAAATTAGCTGGGCCTCTGCATAAAATTATTACTACTACCAACATGCATCCTGTTAAGGTGAAGTAATGGGTAAATTGTATGTGTTTGTTGGTGTGGGAGCAGTTTCTTTGTGTCAGAAAGCATTCTGCTCTTCTGCAAGTTCAACTGAGATCAAACGCATTATCTGCTAATTCAGCTACTCGAGAAAATGAGGAAGAATCAGGCTCAACATTCAGATGTGATTAAAAAATTATTTCAGTGTTCGTATCCACCAGAATCTTGAAGTAACACCTTTAAGTGGAGCGATTCTTATTTCTTCGATCAGTAACCATAAATAGCTGTCTTTTTTGGCTTTATTTCTCAGCCCCACTTGAAGTGGAAACATAAAACAAGTTCCTATCTTAACAAAATCTCATTGTTCTCTCAATGCTTTTCTCAGCATGTATCTTCCTACCTTCATCACTGGTTCTCCACAGTAGCATCTACCACTGCTGCTGTTTCTGAAATTATGTGCAAGATAATGTTTATTTCACTTCCCAGGATATTGCTGACAATAATGTCTTTTATGGTTTGCTCCCCCAGTGTAGTTCAGAGAAATGAATACACCTAAATTCAAATACAAATTCCTTGGGCTTGCCAGTCAAAGTCCAGAATTTTTAACAGTTTCCAGCCAGGTATCTGCAGTACACAGAGACAGTAGTGCACCAGTGGCAGCTAATTGAGTGAGTAGAGTATACAGTTTCCTTTTAGAATATTTTAGTCAGTGCTTTACTAGGCTACAGGAAGTACTCCACAGTTATGTGATGTTGATGTGTTCTGTGAAACTGCTTAAATCATACAAGTCCTTAAACCATACAAGACTATAGTTTTCAAAAGGAAAGAGATTTTAGGATAGTGTAGGTAGTTTCTATAACTTTCTTTAGAAGTAGTTTTGATTTTTCAGGTTCTTATTCTAAAAAAAAAAAAAAACAAACCAAAACAAACTTGCTATTTTTAATACCAGTCTTAGTTGTAAATGCTTTCTTATATGGGAACTGTGAATTACAGTATATTGAATAAGAATGGTAAATAATGACTGGAAAAAGAAAGGGAAGACTGCATAAGAAGGAAGTAGAAGAATATTAGAAACTCCACTGAAATTTAGCCACAATGAGCTATATAAGCTTTAATGCCAATGCACAAGTCTTAACTGGATTACATTTTCTTCAATCTTCTAGATCGTGTTGCTGGTGAAAGAGAACCCTCTGTTGGCTGAAGTAGAAGCACTGCAGAAATGTTACAGGGTTCTGGATCTCATTTGTGAGAAATGCATGAAGCAGAAAGATATGAATGAAGTTCTTGCTATGAAAATGCACTATATCAGTTGCATCTTCCAGAAATGTATTACATTTTTAAAAGAGCGAGAGGATAAACTAGATGGGTTTATCAAAAGGTGAGTATTTCTACAGAGGGGTTTGAAAGCACATGTATGCCCTGGCATTACAGATACCGGGAAAAAGACAACTGAAGGAATAGATTGGATTGGTTTGGACTAAGGCTATGACAAATAACTTGTTAAATAATCCCAGCTTCATTTACTTCAGGGTGGCACTGTCTCCCTTTTTTCTGTGTCTGAAGTGACACTGTCCTTTCCTGGGTGCGAAGGAAACATTCCTGGAATTTCAGCTCTGCTGGAACTGGTTTGAACTTGGCATTTACATATACACCATGAAGCAGCAGACAGCAATGTGTGATTGAAAAAAAGGGGAGTGATAGCCTTGAAAAAAGAATTTCTCAGTGTCCAATATGGTTCATCTGTGAACATTTATTGTGCCATTTTGCTCTCCAGCAGTCATACAGGTTGAGATTTTTTTTCAAAAACACTTAAGCAAATGAGAACTGCAAGTCCCACAGATTCTGGATGAGACTTATCCTCTTAAATAACTTAGCCAGATCTTCAAAATCTACTGAGTTACAAAGATCAGCTGCTTGATCTTATATAGCAAAGTAAGTGACCTGACTTTTAGAAGGATCATGTTCCCCATACATCACTGTGGATTTTTACTGAAATCCTCTGTGAGAGTGAAAATAAATTATGATGTCAGCTTTCACATAATGAAATCGAATAGTTCATCAGTGATCCATATAAAAAAACAGTAAGCAAAGAGGCGTAACGACTATAACATGTTATTAAACATAATAAAGTGGAATTTGTGTTTTAAGGTATTGTTCATTTATCAGTGTTTATCATTACAATGTCATTTTTAAACAGCACAAAACATTTTGATATTTTAGTCAGATGTAGGTAGTAGTATACCTATAGATGATTTTTTTTTTCTCTGTGGCTGAATTAGTAAGTCCTGGTTTCAGAGCATATGTTTACAACCAATGTATTTCATAATGATTGGGCATTAGAATAAAAACACTTTCATTTGCATTTTAACATATGAACTTAACATATGAAGTTGCCATATTATTATGAATTCTTCTCTATAATCTGAAAGGGGAGAGAGTATAGCATGCTATATGTGTTTGTTCTTGAATATTTGCTATGTGATTTCTTATTTTACATGTATTTAAAAAAATTTAGCCTCTTGAAAGGGAGAGATAAAGATGGTTTCCCTGTGTATCAAGAGAAGCTAATTCGAGAAAGTATCCGGAAGTTTCCTTACTGTGAAGCCACGTTGCTCCAGCAGCTTGTGAGAAGTATTGCTCCTGTTGAAATAGTAAGTTTTTCCTGTCAAGAAAATCTTTTCTCAGTAACTTGCATAGTAAATCCAGGTTGAGACATCTTTCTGTCCTCAGCTTCTGCAACATATTATATTAAGCAAAGGGTTTTGATGTCCCTAAACTCTGTGGAGCTGGATTTTACAAATTGCAGGAAAATGCTCTAAAGTACTGCAACTAGTATTTTTTTCATGTGCCCATAACAAATGCTTAAACACCTCAGCTTTTAAAGAAAACTGAAGCAATTTTTTCGTGTCTCTGAGCTTTCTTTTCCTCCTCTGGGATGTCTGTTCAGTTTTTCTATGCCAGTTCACTTATTAAAATGGTAGATTCAGATAAAAATGAAGCTTAATTTGCACTCTGTTTTCACAATGTCTAAATTCAGTTTAAGATTGAATAATTTCCTAGATTTATTGCATTCATTTGTTCTATTGTACACAAGAAGTTGGTAATATATGATAGTAGAAAAAGGAGAAACGTTCTGTGGGGTTCCTTTTACCACAGAGAGGGAGAGGCAAGATGAACCAATGTGCAGCAAAATTTATATCTAAATTAGGAAATCAAAATTACAAGTTAAAAATCTAACCTCAGTTGTCCTCTTAGGCCTTTGCTAGCTCACTCTTCATTTTAGGACTATTTATTGCTTCATAATAAATTTTACACAAGAGTGTCTGTTCTTTTTTAAGCATGTTCTCTCTGGTCTCTGAGAGCGAGATGTTGTACGCACAAACACTGGGGAATTGGAACAATCTTGTGACGTGTTTGGATTATTCAGAGCCAATTAAAAATAGCCTCCATCTTAAGTGGCTCCAGGTCTGCTAAAATGTCCTGAGGCTTAGTGCAATCTCTACTGTTTGCCTAAGCCGGGAAGATAAACACAGTGTGAAAACATAAGCCATTGTGATGCATTACAACTTGCTTTAGAGTAAACATTTTCCTTCCTGTTGCTTTTTTCTTAGGAGAGCCTGCAGTTTTTTATGCCTTTAAAGCAAAGATGGTTTATTCCATTGGATTTCTGTCCATTATGCAGAGCTGAAAAGGAAGAGATACTATAATTTTTATTTATGTGGAAGCCTTTGACCTTTGTCATTGCACAATTACTTGGATTCAGTCTGGGCATCTCAGTGTTGTCATAGTAGTTACAATTGTGCATATTCCATGGTAGTCTGACAGTTTAAGGAATTACTTAGAGCTAGAACTACTTGGCGTT
The DNA here is from genome assembly GCA_013399945.1 of Ploceus nigricollis. Classification (NCBI taxonomy): domain Eukaryota; kingdom Metazoa; phylum Chordata; class Aves; order Passeriformes; family Ploceidae; genus Ploceus; species Ploceus nigricollis. The sequence goes on from VXBC01001498.1 coordinate 1,847,089, forward strand.
TTTTCTTCAAATATTTACATCATTGCCCAAAAGAATAGTTCTAATGTATGGTTACCTAAACCTTACTGCTTGCATTGCATGGGAAGGATGCTGCAAATAACGTCTAAATAATAATATGCAAATAATTGAAAATTTCAAGTTCTGATCATTTGGTCTGTAGCGCCTGTGTGCACTGAGCACAACAGTGACAAATGAGACATTTTTTTGTGTGCTAGCACAGAGACTGAGCTGCAAAAATCTGCTGCATAGGATCTACAGATGTAAAGAATGTGAAGTTTATTAATAACTTACAGAGGAAATACTACAGAAGCTCGGGGCTTAAATTAACATCATATACAACAGTTTATCTAAAGATAAATCTTAAGTTGTGCATGTTAGTTGAAGTTCTATGATTTGGTTTTATGTTTTTACTGCCGCAGTAGCTTCAGCGAGACCAACGCTTGTGTTCATCGTTTCTGGTCTTCCCTTGCGCGTCCCTCTCTGCAACAGTGCTGGCTTTTAATCTCCACCTCTTTTAATTTCCACCTCTTGTCTTTCAGGGCTCTGACCCCACAGCTTTTTCCGTGCTTACACAAGCGATTACTGGCCAAGTGGGTTTTGTGGATGCTGAATTCTGTACAACTTGTGGGGGAAAGGGAGCAGACAAAAGATGCTCAGTATGTAAAATGGTAAGAATAAAAAAAAAATAGTTGCACTGAGGTGCTGAGGATTTTGAATGCTTCCCTATTTACTGTGTAGACTTAGGAGGAATGGCATGCATGCCTGCACTGAAGACTTTCAAGCCATCTACTTCTGGGAAGGATGCCTGAAATTCACAAGTAGGAAGGAGTACTTGGATTTCCAAGTGTGTATGCTTAAGAATGAAGAAACAGCAAAAATTCTGTATGTTTAAAATTAATAAAAAACTGCTCTTTACAGGTTCTTATATAGGTTAGAATCACTCTATACGACCTTAAAAATTGCTTAAAAATACCATTAAGTGCTATACATAAGCATTTAACTTGCTGCACTAAGAAATGCAGGGAAATTCTTTTAGTACATGAAAATGAATTGATAACTGGTAACTTTCAGGTGATGTACTGTGACCAGAACTGCCAGAAAATACACTGGTTTACCCACAAAAAAGTCTGCAAGATCCTGAAGGAAATTCATGAGAAACAAGAACTAGAAGCTGCCAAAGAGAAAAGGAAACAAGAAAAGAAGCAAAAGAAAGGTTAGGATCTGTTCTTCCCTTGCTGAAACTAATGTTGTGTTAACTGCATCACAAAGAACAATTTAACAGGTCTTAAGACTGTAACAGCTGAGGTTGGGAGAAAAATCTTTGATGAAACATAACAGCAAAGCTGAGTTTGTTGGGATTCTGACCTTTAAATTTACAAATGCTGTATACTTTCCAAATGTGGTTTTTAATGATGCAGTTACACAGATTTCTACAATGGAGGCATTCTGATTTACGCTGCATTGTTTCAAAATCCAGATCTTTAATCAAGCTGATGCAGAACTTTAATGCTGCTCTATGTTTTGTTGGAGGTGTTAAGAAAAATTGGATAATGAGCAAGCAGCCTGCTCTTTCCAGTTGCAAAGGTTAACGTAGATGTTAAAATCTCCCGTAATACTTCTCTTCATAATCACAGTATCAAGTTAATTGTGTTGTATGCTTTGAATGTGAGAAAAGCAAGCAGTAGTCTTTATACTGCTCATGGTGGTTTTCTCCCTTCAGGAAACAAGTAATTAAAACATAATAATCTAATAAACACTGTATTGCCCCTTCCCATGTTTCTCCTAGTGAAATAATAGGAAAATAGGGGATGAAATCACTTTGTCTCTTTTACAACTTACTGGATTTCCCTTCCTTTGTTTTAAGAATTGTAGAAGTGCACTGCACAAATCATGGTTGCCTTACCATGGTAATGTTGTTCACTTCAGCTGTACTCAAAATAGCAGGATATAAATGAGTAATAAATCAGTAATAATTGAAGTTTTCAACAGTTTTCTCTGTTGATCCTGTTACAAGAGCTGCTGTTGAATGGGATCAGGATGACTGTGGAAGTTGGAGGCAAGGATATTAGAAATCCCAGTACATCAAATTATAATGAGCTGTGAGTGGTGATGCCCGTCATGCTGTCCTTTTCAGAGGGAGAGGCAGGATCTTGGTGGATGGCTCTTCTCCCTTCCTGCCTAAAAAGGGAAGCTAACATATTCTGTTATGTTTCTACTCCACTATCTACATGTTAATCTTCATTAACTGATTCAGGTAGACAGCCAGCACACTACAGACCTTATCCAATTATGCACTGTTAGTAAGACACTGAAGTCTTCTGAGCTTCAGGTCACCTTGGGAATGGTGTTGTATCAGAGCATTTCATATCAGCAGCAGTTTTTTTTTCAGAAAGTTAGTAGTACCCACTACAAATCCTGTACATCAGGAAAGTAATAATTAAAAAAACAAATGCGACAGCTGCAACTACAAGCAAACTCAAGAGTTTAAGGGTTTCTGCTGTACAGGGTGAGTGTCAGGACAGTCCACGTGTCAGCCTGTGCTGAAGGCTCTTAGCTCCCTGCCGTGAAAGACCTTGGTAGGGCTTTGGCAGGGTTGTGGCTAGCTAGCTAGCTGTGACTTTTTGTCTGGCTATCAATCACAACAGAGAACAATAAACCAAGATATAACTACTTCTCCCAATTAGGCTTTCCCCTCCTTCTTTTCAGAAGTCCTAGCATGCAAGCCCTACTTAGTAGAATCAGGGGAAAAAAGTTATTTAACAACTTTTTTTCTCAGAAAACACTGCTTGAAGAGTAACGGTGCAAGAGCTTATTCTGTTCCACACAGTCAAGTCACAAATTTTAGGATGACTCGTGTCACCCAAAGTTCATTGTTTTTAAGCACATAATTTCTTCAGTCTGTTTTATGTAGAAATGCTTCCTATGTAGTTGTGTCCATGCCTTTTTGATTTAAAACAAACCCCACCTGTACTTGGTGTTTAACTGGCTTGCAGCCATTCTTTGAAAAGCTGGTGATAAGAATAGTGTCAATAAAGCATGTTTGAATTGAAAGTTAAAATAACTATAGTGTCCTACTCTGCTCCTCTATAATAAAAAGAAAAGTAGTCTGGCAAAAAAAAGGAAGATAAATTAATGAGAGGTTTGTATAGGGTTAGTTCCAGAGTAATCTTACACCAACTTAAGCAATGCTTTAGTGCTTTGGGTTTTTTCAAAGAAGATTTTCTAAATAAATCACTTCTGTAATTGATGCAAAGTATCCTAGTGTTACTGTTTTTCAACAATAAAAATGTTTGCTTGCAAAGGAGTTCAGTGTTTATTAATTGTGTGATTTCTCTTTTGTTTAGATGAAATGCAACTAGTAGAGGGTAGTTCTACAAGTGAACAGCAGTCAGATCCTGGTCCAGATCCTACAAAAAAAGTGGATCCAAATCATCCTACTGATGGAACAGAAGAACCTGAATTTACCAAAGAGATGGAGGCACTAGCCCTGCAACCTGAAAGTCCACTGGAGACTGAAACTGCCTTAGATGACATTGATCTTCAGAAAATTCAAGATTCTGAGGAATAAGAAGAGGGTAGGAAGGGACCGAGAGTTCTCAAGGGTACTAAAGAATTTTCTGTGCTGACCATGTCTGAGTTCTTGGAGCATGGCTTATGCAAGACTTCTTTTAAAAGACAGAATGTCTCTGTTCATCAAGAGATACAATACTGGCTACTTTGTCTATAAATACTCCAGGTTTTGTTGTAAATTGTCAAGATAACTATTTATTATCTGCTAAAAATTAGTGGCATAGATCCATCTGTATGTATACCAACAATAAGCCTAGTGAAAATCTGAGTTTCTGTGGTTAATGAACCACATAGTGAAAAATAAACAGCATTTTGTTTGGATTATTCATGTTTTTCAAACTTAAAACTTACTTTAATTGTAATTTAATTTTTTTTCTGCAAGTACATAGATCTGTAGTTAAAAAGCACTGGAAGGCCAGCTGTTAAATTGATTTTTTCCAGCACTTTATGAAGCTTTATCTGAAGGAATTCAGTAGCAATTAAATTTCTGAAGATATTCATCTGAACTCTCAGTTTTTCATGACATTACTGTAAATATTTTTGACTAGTGAGAGCACAAAAATAATGTCTATTTTGTGGCAATTGTAGTAAATGAAACTGCCATTTCAGGTGTCTCAAGCTGATGGTGAAATGTGTATTTCACTATCGGTTTGGTCAGAAATATTCCAAAGTCTAAAGAAGGGAAGACCAGAATGACTCAAAATATTTTGACTGACAAGAATAATGCATTCTAAATAATTTTTCAGGTAAAGATGCCTTAGAGAACAGTGGGATGTTGCTTATGAACTATTTCATAAACAAAAAATGCTTAGTATTTTTCATGCTGAACTGGTCACAGTGAATTAGATGAGAAAATTCAGGTGTGCATTGATACAACTGGGATTTCACTTTGGCTTTCAGCTAAATACCAGATCTAGAAAATAGCTTCTGTCAACTTTGTTTTTCACTCAGATTTATTTCTGTGTCTCATGAAATCAGTGGGAATGCCACAACTGAAAATATCACTGGCTGCATAAGGATGGCAAAATTGGAGACTGTCTTATTGTCAGCTGAATCACTGGTGTTTTAAATATAGCAGTATTCTTCTAATTAGAGGAGTAATGACCATCCTCAAAACAGAGAAAACACTATTAATTTTTTTACTATTTAATGTGTTGAAAGTTTTTGTTTAATATTCTCAAAACTGTAAGAGTGAGGATACATAAATCCACCTGTGGAGAGAATGTATCTGTGTTTTAATTTCAAGGATTAAATTTCAAGGATTGTGAAGAATAAAGGGAATTTTTTTTAAAAGAAAGGGGCTATGTGGCAATTCTGTTTCCTGTGTCTGTAACACGGTGACATTCTCACATGACATGCAGGGGACTCCTGTAGCTTGAGTATACAAGTTTAACTTCATGACAATTGGCAGACAAGAAATGCCTGCCTGGAACTCAGAATCTGTAGTCCTGCTGTAGTCACCCTCCACTCTGAAGTCTGGGAATGCAGAAGTGCTGCTGCCTCTCTGTTCCACTCACGGTGTTTGGTTTGTTGCTCTTCAAGGATTCTCTGAAAATGCCATCCCTTCAGGGCAAAAGAGTCAGGGTTTTGGAAGTGTGCTAAAATCCCAAGCACCAATCCTGCTTTCATTCTCCCAGTAGTGGTGCCTTGCTCATTGGAAATCTTTGATTCCCCGACAGGCCACCAGACAACCTCATCTCCACCCTGCTTCCAACAGGAAGGCTGGACTTAGATAAGCTCCAGAGATCCCTGCCAACATGGACTTGTCCTGTGGCTCTGTGCTAACTTAGGAGAGAAGGAAGGAACTCAGAAGACAAGCTACAACCTGAAAGAAGGGCTTTGAAATGTTTAGAAAGCATCATTAACTTTAAGCTTTGACAGAATTGAAGGAGAAATATGTGAGGAAGTGTATTATAAGAAATAAAAGTATTTATCCTTAGTTTCCTAAAAATTAGTGTGCAGTTTAGTACTTCCAGGTAACAAAATTATGGTAAGAATTGCATTTCAAGCAACTTTTATTATAACATTGCCACTATTTACCATTTGTTATCTTAATTTCTTCACTCTCTATACAGCATATGATAAAAGAAATGTTACACTAATATTTTTTTCTGGAAATTCACTTAATTAGATGCGTGTTGTTGTGTACTTGTTTTATTGAGCTGTTAACCTACTTATAGGGTTAACATTAGAGAGGGAAACTGGTTTTTTCTCATCTAAACTGGACTGTCAGCTTTTCAAGGGGCTCTTCTGCTTTGTTTTTAAGCCGTCTTTCTTGACAGGTGGCTACTTTGTTCCAATCCACAGAGGAAAATTCCATTAGAGATCTTGTAGTTGCCCGTACTAAAACCGCATCTTCGGGGTCCTCAAATGGTACTCTGCAAAAAGAACAAAGCAAGTCCATTACCTGAACATTTCCAAACCACTTCAGAACTAATTCACAACACACACTCTCTGGAAAATGAAAGTAGCAGTCATGATGACACTTAAGAGGGAGGATTTAAAAATTTTAAATTTTCAGAAGGTTTTCTACCAAATTTAAGAAAGCAGAACACAATGAAAAAAGGTCAGAGTCATGGGATTCTATTTGAAAAAATCATGCTATAAATTATTTTAAAAACATTTATAATAGACTTAAAAATGCTTCTTTGTTTTTAACTTTTACCCCCACTAAAGTTGTAATTGTATACTTTTAATGCTCTGATTCAATGGACATGATTCAAGTGATTTGGTACCCATTAATGGAAATGCACATTTATTTGACTGGATATCTTAAGTAGCCCACAGGCAAATATCCATTCTCCAAGCTCCGAATCCAGATCACTGTGAGCTTGTGTTCATGTATCCTGCCACAGCTGCAGTCTGGGAGAGAAAAGCAGCAGATTCACAACATCAAAGCAGCACTGACAAGGAACCAAAACCTTCCAACTCACATACAATATTAAAACTATCTTGTAAGAACTGATTTCTTAAAGGTGTCCCTGTTGTAACACACCTCATATAAGCCACAGGACTATCTCCACTGAGTATCATGCACTTTTTCTTGAAAAGACACCTTGCAAAGCCTCAGCATTTCCATAAATAAGATTCGAGGCAGCTGTACATCCATTCTATCAATGAGGACAGCTAACTGCACTGAAGGCAGGTAAGACTTAATTTTTCAACAGAAATAACTTGATTTTTAAAGAGCTGTGCTCAGAGTACTGTTAAAGGATATTATACATAGGCTCTTATTATTTCCTTCAATGCATTTTTCGGATCTTCTTATGTGTAAAGCTAGAAAGTAAAGCCAAGCTTGATACCTAAAGTTTGTAAATCTACTCTTACAAAGTTAACATCTAAAATGTCATCTCATTAAAATGCGTTTCTCCTGTCTCAATCCAGACACAGAGATAAAAGTTTTACATTTATGTCATTTATTTACATTTGTTTACATTTACATTAAGTATTTTAACAGAATAAAAATAACATCATGTACAGACTAAAAAAGTTTCATTCTACAAGTCATAATGTTTTCCAGAGAGTGTATTTTTGAACAGCTAGTCAGGAGAACATTTTCTGGGATGTAATACAGAACAGCTATTCTGATGCTCTAATACTTTGAGCATGCTTTTTCTAGTGATCAGCATTTGATCTTACAAATAAATGGCATTTTATGTACCCATTTCCAAATGTGGAATACCTTTCAATACCAAATTTTAGACAACAAAACTAGTGTAGAGTTGCAGCTATATTGAATAGAAAGACCTGAAACAGTTTCAAAAGCTCGTTTTTACTGGACATTTTCTCTAGTTAGGGTGTTTTTTAGGCATAGGAAGAGGAACTGAAATGTTTCAGAGATGCAAAAGGAAGAAGACACTGAAAACATTACTTACTTATTTGTGTTATTTCCAAATTCATGACCTATAAGAGAAAGTTCAAGTTGTGATGTTAATGGCTGTACAGCAATTTCAGTAGCTGTGAATTGATTGCTATCCTGATCCTAAATTGCTTGTTCAAATTAATTGAAAACTAGCACATGATTTGAAATGTTTAAGAAAATATTTTATTAAATTGCTATGGAAGCAAGTATTTGCTGGGTTTTAAGTGTATGTAGTTTTAAGTTTTTTGTATTTTACTTCCTATAGACATACACATCCAGGCTTTTTTTTTCTTTCACAGAAAATGATGCCACTGTAGATGTGTATGATTGCAGGCCAGAGATAAAGACAGCTGTCTGCTTTGATAATCATCAGAAAAACAAATTATTAAATATGCTTAAACTATCCTCCTTTTCCCAATCTCTTCAAAATCACTGTTAAATATAGTGCTTTCAGTTTTACTATTGTGATACATACATTTAAAAAAACTTGCAAGTATTTGATTACTTTCTAAATTTTCATCTACACTATTTAAAGTGCTACAGTTTCAGTTATCTGTGCACAATGGTATTTTTTTTTTATCTTTAAAACATAAGCTGAGATGGTTGTGTGGGATTTCAGAGTTGGTTCTGGATTGTGATACAAGTCTCATGGTTCCAGGTGGTATTCGCCTGCTTTCTTGTGCCAGGATCATGCTGTCTTCCAGATCTGAATGTTTTAAGAACTCTAAAAATTGCTTCATATGCTATTATAAGACATCATTAAAATATTCTCAGCTTGGAAAGCATAAAGAGGAATCTGCTTACAAAACAAGGCAAGATACATAAAATTTAGAACACTAGAAGAAAATATTTTCTTCAAGAGATTATCTTGTAAAAGCACTAGAGGGCATCAAAACTCTATGATGCTGAGCACTGAGAGTCAGAAGTCTATTGAGATGTTTTAAATATAAGTAAAACTAAACACAAGACATACTGACAAAAGAATTTTCAGTTATCTTTAAAGACAATTCTGTAACTACAGGGTATGACTAGAATTTATCTGCCACAATACTCTCAGTAGGAGGATTCATTTGTTGCCTGCTGCTGCTATGACTACTTACTTTATGAAGCAAACCAGCTGAGTTCTTGATGCATTTATATTTTATTACTAAAACCAATAATGTTTTTTCAGATCAATGAAAAAAACCATTTCTAATTCAAATGACCTAAAAATGTATTCCTTCCTTCGAGCATTATAAATACCTGAAGGTGTTCTCGGTCTTCTGGCTGGTTGAGTGCATCTGCTAGATCCCACTGTAGTCCCCAGGGATGTGTCTACTCTCTTCCCAAAAGCTATTGACTGCATGACCCAAGCCCTTTTGGGGTTATAGAGATGAAGCGCTGACTCCCTTTCTCTTTGTGTAACTACTGTTAAAAGGGATATAAAAATTTTAATTTTATTTCTATCAGTTGAAAAGGCAGCATACGAAAGGTGATTAGTATATTTTCTGTGCAGTTTTTTAACAATAATAATAACACAATTTCATGGCAATTCAAAATGGGAACATGGAGTGATACTTTTTAAGGCTTTAGGGTGAAGCCCTGTAAAGTATTTTCTTCTGAGTGCAGTAGGATCAGAAGTTTTAAATGAAGATGCTAGGAAGCATGACTTTTCATGCTGCTTAAATGAGATCTCCGGCAGGAGTCAGTAAAGATTTGGAAATGTTTTTATGAATAGCAAAAACAAGTTTTGGTTTAAGGCCAGTTCAATTCCCATTGGTCAATTACAGAGAAAACCCTAGGAGTGCAATCAAAAGTTTAAATTTTTACTGTTTGGCACTTTTAAGAGAAATAACTTCAATTTTTAAACAAATAGTTTGAGGTTGTTAAATCAAATTTGGGATGGTAGCTTCAATTTTATGAACCTTAAACTAATCTAGTACTTCAGCTATGGAACAGAAGTCACCTAAACTTTTAGAACAAGTACCTGGCAGAAGCATTTTCAGTTCAGGGAAGTTTTTGAGCCATGGTGTCTAGGGGACCAATTAGGAAGGAACTGCAGTAGTCATGCCTGAAGGTAGCGGAACATGAGCACATGTCTTGTGTGAAGGAGACAGCCAGGACTATGCTGGTAATGTTCTACAGATGGTGAAGAAGTTTTGTAATGTTTTAGAGAAATATTTCACTAAATAGAAAGTCCGGGATACAGCTGGATACAAATTACTGCCTCAAATCTTAATCCAGGACTGATTACAGTAGAACTGTATTTAGAAGATGAAGTCCAGGAAGTTTTATGGAAGTGTTTCTAGACATGTAAATGCAACACGTATTTTTCAGCACATTAAGCTTCAGTCATCACTCCCCAGTCAAAAAGTGATATTTTAGTAACAGCTTGACAGATGTGTTAAGCACAAGTATAACACAAGAGCAAGTGCTCAGGAGAGGCGGGGGTACCTGTGCAAAATGACTGTGTGAGCAAATGGGCACCTGGTGAGATCCAGCAACTCCTCATCAGCCCCTGGCACCTGCTGGGGCCCATCCACCAGCTTTCCTTCACGACAGCTGCACAGCTTCCCAGCACCTGCAGATGTCCTGCATCTGCCTTGCTCAGTCCCCTTTCAGGAAGGTGCTAGTTTTTTCTTGCTACTTTCTTACAGAGAAAAGTAAGGTAGGAATCAGCTACTTTCTCAGTGTTCAGCAGTAATTTTCAGTCCTGTCAGTCACAAGTTCTCCAAAGACCAGGGACAAAAATCACCAAAGGTGATTTTCTGGGTACATTGTGGCATGTTTATGGATTCACTGATTTAAAATCTGGCTATTCTTAAGACAATTTTTTTTCTGTAGAATTTACAGTAGACAAGCTGTGAAAGATCTCCTGATACCTTGTGAATATTTATTATATTTGAAAGCTTGGTCTGCATTTACCTTATCAAGAAATGTGCATATATGTACTTAAACTGTACAGAAATATGTAAAACCTAAGCAAGCATACTCACCCATGTGAATATACCAGTCTGAATGCACAGAGGTAGGTACATGTTTCTAAGCACAAGTTTTTATCTTTACCCAAATAAACAAGATATAGGAAAAACCAACAAAACTTAAAAAAAAAATCAAAAACATTTGACAAAGTGTTTATGCCATGCAAACTCTTTTTGCTTGATAAATCTTACAAAAACCAGGTATCTTGTTCATTTGTTCTCTTTCTCTATCAACAAACGCATGTAAAAGAACAGATAGGATAATTTCACCTATGTTTCCAAACTGGTTAGAATCAAAAGCAACTGTCAATGCTTTGTGAGAGAGGAAAGTGATCCTTACACTTCCTGTCAAGGAGCTGAACTGAAGGAAGGACGTATATCACATAAAGCCGGTAGTCTGGATCATATGCCAGAGGGTTTTGGAATAGGTCTGCAAAACAAACACAGAAAAAAAACCCCAGTGTCACAAAAAAGCAAACCCAGCAAAACAACAACTTTGCAAGGCAGGAAAATTAAAGGTCACTAGGAGCCAAAGATTTTGTACAAAATATTAAATTCAAATTGTTCTTAGGCTGGGTAAGCACTTTACACATGTGAAATTACTCATCTAAACATGGATTGCAGGAACTGACTTACTGCAGAGTATGCAAAATACCACAGGTAAGAACTGAGTAAAGGTGTTGTCAGGCACTCCAAACTTTTACAGAAAATAACACTGAAGTGTTTGCCTTTGATTTTCTTACGTAGTGTTAGGTAATGCCTGTTTTAAATACCAATGGATTTTTAGGTGTGACAACTTAAAGGTAAGACACAAAATTTGTAGGAGGATGGAGTTATTAATATCAGATGAGCTTTAGGACACCTAAGACTTTATCAGAGCTGATAAAAGGCTGTATCCCACAGATACAATATAAAATGCAAATACACAGCCTTCTAATATTTTGACAGGTGATGAGTTTGAAAGGTCAAGAAACGTAAGAGAAAAATGTTTCAGAGGGCCTAAATTCCTAAAAACCTGGGTCCAAGTTGCTTTCCTCAAGACTGCAGATACCAAGCTCCAAAAGCTCATTAGCAACTTGGCTAAAATGTTTGTGTTCAGGTTCACATTACCTGTATAACCAAACCTTTGCAACACAGAGACAGGGATCAACTGTGCTGCTGCTTTGCCAGGTGTGGAACGTTAGCCTAGCTCACATGCCAAATCAGTTTGTTTAGTGACAGTGATATCTGAGGCTGATTAAAATAGAAACTGGCTCATTCACAGATGAGCTAATAAACAAGCAAGTGTTGTGGGGTGGGATCTCTTTTCTAAATAAAAAACATAATAATGCTTTTTATCTCCTTATACAAATGCTGTTCTTATAAGACAGTAAAAATAATCAGGAGGCTGTCACCTTGAGACAAGAGCAGGGGAAAAAATCATTTTTACAACTACTGCTACAGTCTGCAGTCATCTGTTTTTCTGAGGTGAGGTTGTGGCTAATACTTGCTCTAGGGTAAAAAAAAAATTCATTTAGCAGTTAGGGAAAGGAAGATGGTATTACAGAAGCAAGTAAGAGATAGTAGAAGAAGAAAGTCGGAAAATATTCCACACAGATCGGTAAACTACAAGATGCAATTTCATGTTCTTCAGGACTGCTGAGGGGGCTCAGTGCTTGATGGGATTTAGCAGGTATTTTGAAGATGCAACAAGGCTGGAATGAGCATTTGTCCTCTCCTACATAGAAAACACCTGCTCATGTATTCAGAGGAGAACTTTTTATTTTAATTCTTTAACAAATTTTTAAAAATTGCTGTACTTAAAACTAGTAAGACACCCACAAGGTGGCAGCAAAAGAAAGTTCTATTTTAACTGAATGAAATTTTTTTCCCTAGAAAGTGTTAATAAGAAAGAATATTATGTATGTATCTGATAAGTCTGTTCTTGAATCAAGAAAATATACTACAGCACTCCAAAGAGAAAAATGTTTCAGAAAGATCTCTAAAAGCAGGTATGTTTGGTAGAGGAATAGAATAAAGATTCAAGAGAGATTTTTCCAAGGCACAAACCATGTCTGATATTAAAAACTTAAAAAAGAATTAAAGATTAAAAAGAATCTGGATGCTGCTTGCACTATGTCCCTGCTCAACAACACTGATTTGTAGGTTTGTTTTAGAGAATGTGCATTTTTCTACTACTCATTTTTACAATAAATTCAACCATTGTACAGATCAAGATGGTTTTGTTTTACAAAACATCTGGGATCAATTCCTGGCATAGCTATCTACTTTCTTGTCAAGGTCATGCAATTTTAGTTGTACAAATTAGGATAATGCTTTCTTCCTCCACAGTTGTCTGTTTTCTCTATTTGGAGTGTAGGAAAACAGCGTGCCTCTGCCACATGGGGCAGAAACATAGTGAACAAGAGAGTTTTCTGAGGTCTAGCAGCAGGATGTTATCAGCTGTGAACAATAAATCAGTTGAGGCAATTTACAGAGTACGTAACAAAAATCTTGGATTATTCCAAAAGGGAGATGTGAGCACAAGGTGAGCCCATAAAGAAACACTCCGAATCTCCCAAAAGGCTGCAGTTGTAGGCAGTATGTGCAGTAAATCTTTTGAAGCTGAGTGTCTTCCCGAGACACCTGATGAAAGATGATTGTTATGCTACATATCCAGTGCAGGGCAGTGGCTGAAATCATGAGAGAGCCTTCAGGAAGAGAAATGCAACATTTTGGCAGCTGGATGCTACTCCTGAAGCAAACAATAATAGTGTGTTTTAATAGTTCTATTGTCCCCAAGAGCTACAAAATAATAAAATGTTGTTAAGTATCCAGGAGCTCTATTGAAGGTCAGCAAGTGATTTTTTTTTTTTTTAATCAGATTGGCAATAAAAAAGATCTATCTCATAACAGTGAGGAGTCTCACTGGTTTTGTTTTATAAAAGTGAGTTATGGGCACAGCCTTTTGCAAACCTACACAGTGCAAATTCTGCACCCATTTAATATTTATTAATATTGCAAGAAGGCAGATAAATTATATAGTAATACAATATATAGGTTATGACTTTTAAATTTTATTTTGTTCATTTACTGATTTAATTTACTTGAAATATGAAGGGCATTTTATTAAACCAATAGAGACCTGTTAACTTGAGAATTCATTATTACAAAATCCCCTTGAAGCAAACACATTGAATTTTTTTCATGACTGCAAAGGTCAAGAAGGAATGACTTTAAAGTTATGGTTATTAAGGTTGTTAAGCTTCTTCCACTGATTACTGTTTACTCTTGTAAAAATCTTTGAACTAAACAAAAAATTTTTTTTTAAATTAGGGTAGATCAGTATATTATATATATTGTTTGATTGTTTTTTCAAACACTTCCTTTTCTATGGTGGTGGCTGGTCCAATTTGCATACAGTTTTCATTGTGCCTTTGTAACTGCCATTTATAATAACTCAGCAGCACTTTAACTATCTGCTATGTACTTCCCACAGATGGTTACAACAAGTACAACAAACTTCCTGTGCTTGTTGAAGCTCCTTATTAATTTGTAGAGCTAACATTAAATTCAAGTGACTGCACCATTCATACATAGGATGTCTCTCCAGACGCTGCCTAATCACTCCAAACAACTGCATTCTTAAATGGACTCATTTTTCTATCTTGCATATAATGACAGGAATTTCAATAGTTTGGCTGGCATGTTGTCTTCCTAAACATTTGATTTGTTTTTCTTAGTTTTTGTTCAGGGTCAAGTTCAATTAAAAGTTTAATTTTCTTTTCCCACAATCACACATTCAGTTTTCTGAATGCTCAAGGAGGTGTTATGGCATGGTGACATTCTGACATTCACCTCCTTAACCATGTCACCAAGGCACAAAACTTGCTTACTGTCTTCTCCAAGTACTAAGCATTAGGCATGACCTATCTTGACATTCCTTTAGGAATCACGGAAAACGACTGCTTATATTTTCACTTTCAATATCTTAATAGCATATAATCCTACCTTCCCTGGAGGCTACTTCTTACCTTGTAACTTAGTGGCACAAACACTGTCTTGTATAACTTCATTTGAAATTTCAGAGATGGTGCAATTTGCATTTTCAGCCAGTGTATCAGAAAGTATGCTCCTTAACAGACATTGTTATGAATAATACCTAAAGTACATTTATTCTTAGACTCTAGAAATCCAGTCTGCCAAAAAGATGCAGAAAGGAAGTTCTATAAGCAAGAGAATTAATGAGGCAGGAATTTGGGCTCTATAACCTATCACTCACCGTCTCAACAGCAGTAACACCCATTTTTCAACTCCTTTCACCTCTATGATAAGCTCACTCTACTCCTGTGTTCCATTACAAAGAGGCAGCTGTAAACTGCTTAGACACCCTCCAAGCTATTCATCCAAGCTACTGGCAGCCAGCAGCCAAAAAGTTAACTTCTGAACTCACTTAGCAGTTTTGCCTCAGCTGAGGCACTCTTTGTGGAATTTTCATGTCTTATAGATCTCTTTCTTCTGTCAAATTTGGCTGAAATTGCTAATTAGCTTCAAAAGCTATTGGCAAATGATGTGGAAATAGACAAGAAACATCCTGATAAGAAACTAAAAAGCTACTACTTGCTGTTCTGCAAAATAAAAATAACATATTACTTAGAGTCTGCAAGCTTATCATTCCTTTCAATTCCTTCACTGTTTTGCCAAGTTTTTTTAACTCGTTGTTGTGAAGAAACAGAATCTGTAATGAACATAAGTGTTTCAGAGCACCTGAAATAAAACAAAAAATAATTAATCGTTCTCACCATAGCTGCCTTTATTAGAACATTATTTTGCTATGCTGTACACTGAATTTGGTATTTTAGTTATCTATGTATGCCTGTCTTTTGCTAACACTTTGCATGAGATGTTAATTAAACAATAAAGATATTTCAATATCCTTTTCACCTTTCTAGTGACATCCTTTAAGCACATGCCTATCTTTTTTTCATTCCATTTTTTTCCATTTGTCCGCATCAGCCTTGCATCAACAAATCAGCCTCAACTGCAACCTCTCTTCTACCTCCCTTCATTCCTCCTATATCCCTGTAATCTTTGGCTAATTCACTTCCTTTTACCTTACCTTTGCCTCACAAACAATAGTATATCCCTAATACTACCTTTGTCTCACAAGTAGCAAATAGTGCATTCCTTAGAAAATAGTTCTGTTTCAAGTAATTATTGATGTATTAAAAAGCTATTACAAATTATTGTTTTGACCCAGACTGTGTTCACATCCTCACACATCAAGATTAGATATCTCATTTTCCAAATGATATACAGTATTTTATCCACATTTCTCTACGAATGATACCCTTCTGCTAATCCATATTTTGTTATCATCTGTATTGTCTCTTGTATCCATGTTTATGTCTTTCAAAGATAAAGTTTGCTTGAAATCTCACAGAAACCAATCAACATAATTTCTCATCCAGCATTTTATAGGGACAGAAAAAAAAATTAACATTTAAAGTGTCTAAAATATTTAGAAATATATTATGCTTTGGCCTGTTCATTCACAAATTTACAAGTCTGGTAAAGCCATTTTAATCTACAAGGATAAGAAAAACTAAAATAGAAGTATAACACAGATGCATTTTTAAAATAAACCAAGTTTGGCAGTAACTTTGCAAAATACTTCTGGCTATAAATTCTCACTATTAAATGTAGTCATGTAAGGTCAAAAATATTTCACAATTGCCTGGCATAAAGGGAATGACATTTCATCCCTTAAACCAGAATAAACACATCACCTTATTGTCACTCAGTATGCTGGAAAAATTAAATATCTAATAATTAACATGTATTAATTATGCATACATAGGATCTTTCAACCAATAAGTTACTTGCTGTAATCCAGTTTTATAAATTTGAATGCTAATACAGAAAAAAAAAGTATAGGCCTCTGCTCAACAACTTGAAAAGGGAAGATTGGTACCTGATATATCTGTCAGCTCATTATTGTTGAGATAGAGTTCAGTCAAGTAATAGTTTTTGATCAAGAAGGTTAAATCTTGGATCTGAAATTAGAGTTAGGCAAACTGTTATATGTCACTCTGAATGTGGTGTTGGAGAATTATAAATGTGGCCTCTTGAAAACTGTTTAACCATAGGTAGTTTCTTATATTTCTGTTTAAGACTCTTGGTTTAAGGATCCTCTTGAAAACTGAACCTTCATTAGAAGTACTAATTACAAATCAAATACAAGCAGTACAGCCTTACCTAATTTTTGAACTACACATTTAACGTTTGTATTCGGGAACAGATTTCTTTGAATGACTGGTCTCCACATTTTCTCTTCCTTCTATTCATATTTGAAATCATTTTTATTGTTAGAAGACCCTTGTAGAGCATAATAATTCTATGTTAGTTTAAGAATATTCCTGAAATATATCGTTTGAATAAACCCAGCATCTTGTTTTTAAATTGTTTTTTCATCAGCAGGTTCAAAGAGCACAAATTTGTTCTTATCTACCAGAAATGTCATCTAATCATATTTAGAGAATCAATTAGAAAAAAAAAATCAGTATAGGTATAGGTGTATTCCCAATAAAGAGTTATCTTCAGTCCCTATGGAATCACACCTCCTTCTTTGGAGAAGCTCAAATCCAATACACTTTTGACTCCAGTGCAAGGTAAAGTATCTGCAGTGGGACAGCAAGCTGTCCTTTATAATTGCGGAGAACTGGGAGTACTAATGGTGCTGAAGTTTTTCTCCTACAGTTTAAATGCAAGAACAACAAACAGAATTTTATTCCTGACTCTGTGAATTCTGTGGTGAAAAGTAATTTGTTAGGAAAGGAATTATTTCAGTCCTTGAAATCCTTTCAGTCCTTGACTCCAAAATAAATGTGCTTTGCTCTGTATATTAACAGCATCTGAAAGCTGGAAAGAAGAGCATAATACAGAAGGTTTTCCACTCCCTTGTACAATGGTTTTCCCTATTTTTGGCAAGTTTTGTTTTCAGAATCATCTGAAGTTTGCTTTTTTTCTGATAAAATTATTGAGTACAGAAAAATATGCTGCTCCTATTGAGGCATTTCAGTAAGATTTTTCCTATGAAAAGCCACTGCGTGACTTCTCCACACAAGTTATATAGAACAACAAAAGAATTATCTTTGTTACTGCTTAGGTAGAAAAGTGAGAGTTGCGCAAAACTCCAATTTATTTATCTTTTTTGATCAGCAAGATCAGTTCTGCTTAGTCATCAGGCCATTTCTTCTTTTTCTTTAATGTCCTTTAGCTATGCAAGGAAAAGCCCTATTATACCTGTGATTTTAGTTTAACATTTTAATATATCTATATATTTGCTTTTTTCAAAAATAGTTCATAAAGTAGAGATCTTTTGATGAATTGGACATAAGATGCCATATAACTGATGCTAGCCTGGGGCAGCAGATATACATGTGCTCTGAAGTGACATGGAATGTAAATTTTTTTTTTTTTTTTGCTGCTCATAGATCTACTTATTTACCTGAGCAAACAATTTTGGAGATGGAAGAATTTGGGCTCACTGTGAAAGCCATGTAAACTACTGTACAATAGTAAAATATCCATACCCTGTCATCCCTAGAACTGCAGTGCTGCTTCCTGTGCACAGGAAGAAGCTCATTTCACAGAGTTTTATGTCACTCTTGTGTGCACGACATCAAAAAGGAGCATCGCCTTGACCACCAGCCTGCCAGGAAATAAACTATGCATGTCTGCAAGAATATTAAAGAAGAGTCATGCATTTCCTGCGATCCACTCCTGTCCTACAGCCATATCACCCCTCAGCCTGTTCCAAGAACTGCCCGCTCTAATTACACCGGGAGCTCAGGAATTAGCACAAAACCTCAGCTCCTTAAATAAAATTTATAAATCTGATGTGAATCTAAAGGAAAATACATTAGCTTATACTCTGTAATGTAAAAAAAAAGAGTTTTCTTCAAATCTGTTATATTTTTATATTTGACAGTTAAATTAGCCTGGAAATTAAAAATAATTTATTCGTTTGACAATATGTATAATACTTCATGCTAGAAAAGACTACAAAATATTAATCAGGGAGTACAGATGCATTGTTCTGTTCTTTAAAGGAATATCTTATTACTTTATTACTTATTACCTTATTGTTGTTAATCCACAAATACCTTAATCTGCGAAACTGTGAAAGACTTGGGATACTTCTTAGTCCTCTGGTGGAAGAAAAAAAAAGAGTAAAAAATTTCTTAACATTAATAGTGCTTACTAATTTGATAAATATTTTAATTTTCCAAAAATAATATTTGACAAGAACTAGAAAGGCACGCTTCCTTAAAATTCACAGTAGAGAGAGACACAAAGAGAAGGTGGCAGAGACAGTGTAAGCACTCTGCACACCTGCAAACATAACAGGGCAGCAGGTGATAAAGAAACAGGAACAAAAAAAGTGATACATTAATTGCTTTTCCATAACAGCATGAGTTATGAGTCTGAGTCACATGTACTTTGCACTTTGCAGAAATCCTGCTCAGAACACAGAAGGAGAAGTTTGGCACCCTGGGGACATGAAGCTCAAAGCAAAACTGCTTTGAAGGTGCAGCAGGGATTGTCCAGCCACAGTGCCAGAGAAGCCAACAGAAGACAGACATCAAGCATGTCAATGTGCATTTTTTTATTATTTTTCATATTAGTGTATATTGTGAAATTTTGCCTTTTTGCCACTCCTGCCCTATTCTCATAAAAACTTAGTATATCCACTGAGGCTGAAATGATCTCCCACGTGCTAGTATGGTTTTATGTTTAATTGTGTATCTAGCACTTTGAGCTTGCTAGTGTACTATAAATAAAAAATTATCTACTGACCAGAAAATATTAGTGAGCTGCCAAGTGATTTTAACTAACTGCTCTTCTTTATTTTCTTTACTATAAATAAATGTTCTTAATTTCCACTAGAAAAATTATAGATGACTTCTACCTGACAATTTTTAATGGCCATAATAAAAATTTTCTTTTGGCTTTTAACGTGTTGCAAGATGAAGGCCAGTGTTTCAGAAAGTAACAGGATTGATAAAAACTAACCTCACATCATCAGGCTAAAGGAGTGTTTGTTTTCCAACTGTGAAGTCTGGTCTCTATCTTTCCATGTTGTCTTTTTATTTGTTAGGTTGGTTTTTTTCCAACACACCCTCCAGGTACAGACAAAGGGAGGGTGGATGCCTTTTCTCATCTTGCTTTTGCAAATGAAAAGTCTGTCAAGAGCAAACCCTATAAAGCTGAGGTGCTGTACTTTTAGTCCCTTGTATTACTGAAAATCAGATTACCCTCTCATGTTGTTATTTTAAACTGTTTCTTTGGCTTCCTCAGATAAACCATAAAAACTAACCCTGCAAATACATACTTAATGTGTCTACTGTCACAAGTAACAGAAAAAGACATTACTGCAAGTAGCAGGGACAAGCAGATGGCTGTTGACAGGACATACAGAGCTCCTACAGAGCTCCTATCTAATTCTCCTGTGCATCCCTGAACTACATTTCAGGTAGCAAAGCCAAAATTTCTTATATTCTTGGTCACTGTCACTCTATAACTACTTTACAGCTTTACATTTAATTGGCTTTACTCCCTGTCTAGTAACAGACTCATATTGACTATCACCAAGCCTCAATCTGTTGGTTTTTTGGTTTTGGTTTGCTGCTTTGTTTTGGCTTTTTTTTTNCATATTAAGGCATTTAATTTGCCCCAGGTAGAGCTTAATTCCTCTAACATTTTAAAAGAGCCTGTCCTTTTCTACATGCCTTCCAGACTTTGTATGTCTTTTATAAACTGATCCTTTTTGGCCTGCAGCACTTTTTTTCTACCTACTGCTAAGTTAATCAGTTTTCCTGGGATGACAGCTTTCAGTGTCCAAAATACATTATTTCATGTCCCTGTAATAGTACTGGCTTAAAAATATAAACTCATTCCCTCTTATTTGATTGACTTTAATTTTTTTTCCCATTTTCTTATTTCAGCTAGCAGAAAAATATGTCAAACCAACACTAAAGGAGGCATGATCTGATACTGAGCTTGGCTGGGGTTCAAGTTTATATAAACTGATACAGCATAAAAGGAGTTCACTTCTATCCAATCATGAAAGAATCCATCTTGCATCATCTTTACCAAAATGGTTTAATGGGAAGACAGATCACTTATCTATCTGCCATATGAGCATTTCTTTTTATTCTACATCAAAAAAATACTTGAAAGCCAGTGAGGGCACACATTTAAGCATTTAAAATCAGAAAATACACCAATTAAGATTGTATACATAGTCTTAATTTTTTACATGTGTGGTATAATAATTGTATTGTTTAGAAAGTATGTATATATGCACCTTGTAATTTTCTCATTATTGAAACTTCTCCCTTAAATTTTATCTTTTTTCTTCTTTCTAAAATGCACATTTTAAAAAATTTGACAGTAACTATATGTTTTACCTCACAAAGCATCAAATACTTTCTTGATGTAAATCAGGAGATGTGATAAGGAATTTAAACATATAAATGAGCATATTTAGCTTTTCAGGACCATATAATTTCCACTAAAAACAGACTAGACAACACTGAAATACCTTAATCCCTTAAGACTTTTTTTTTCACTCTGGACGAAGAGACCTTGAAAACCTTGTCCCTGAATGATTAAAGTATGTTAGTTTTTCTATACGCTATCAACCATATGAGCAGTGGATGCAGTTGTGAGGCTGCAGACAGGTATGCAACACTTGGAATTGTGCCCTGGCCAGAAATTCAAAGCACGCTTTCCCAAAACTTTGAAGTATGTCCTGTCATGTATTCATCCCTCTATGGCAGCCTTGCAGCATGTTCATACTACAACATACACCTCTATCAACCTAGATCACCCACAGGTTCATGAAAGTTTGTCTTCCTTCACTTAGCATGTCTTCTCCTCATCTGCCCTACATCTCAAGCTGTTTCATTAAGCTCTCAGAGGAGATCAGCTCTCTCATCAGCACTGCCTGTCCAAAATGTGTTCTTGTGCTTGTATTCACTTCATGTTGCCCTGCCCTCCCTTCAGTTCTCAGCAGTACAGATGCAGGTAATTTCAAAGGTGCTACCACTGAGTTTTGCCATTGCAGCAACACATTTCTTCAGGGAGGTCAGAAATTTGGCAGTTCCTAGACTGGGCAGGTCCTGTGTTCTTTCATTTGCCTGCTTGATACTCCTTCCACCCAGCCTTATGAGCCTGTTAGAACAGGCAGAGATCAGCCCATCAACTCTCACTCTTCTGCTCCCCATGGCAGAAATTCATGTACAACTCTGTGAACTCACAGACTTTCAAGCAGCTCTGGGCTGCTGGAGAGAGATTATGTATCTAGGGATGAAACTGTTAGCTATGAGCAGCGCTGCTGTGTGTCCGTGTACCTTTACCATGTCTTCAGTCACAACATGTATGGACTACCTAAGAATATGATTAACTGGTATTTCACATATAAACGATGTTCAGAGAGTTCCTGATACAGAAAGCACTGAGAAAGATTTCCATTTACTGCAAGCTCTACTTTTAGTAAAAGTCAAAGCAAGAAATATTTTACTTACTGTCTAGCCAGATACAGTGCTACGACATCCACATTGCTCTTATAGCCACAAATCTTCAGCTGTTTTTCTATTGCCTGACAGTATACAGTACATTGGTCAGTATAATATGCCGCATCACTATGGATTCGTTACATTGTAACATACGTGAACTCAGCGTTTAAAGTAACATGCAGACCGAAATTAATACATGGATCACACAGCACCTTATTACAGCAAACTGTAACATACTCTAAGAGAGATAAAGAGGCATTAAATTTCCAGTCTCTGTTTTAAATTGATAAGAATAGTCTGGTGATTAGGCTATAGTTACACTAATTTTCTTTTCCTGTGGAGAATCATAGTTGGTAGACATGAAGTGAGAAATTAAGGTATGTTAACTGGAGAATGGGCTTCTCACTCAGGTCAGCTAACCCAGTACTTGTGATGAACAAGGAAACTGCTTACTTTGCATTACAGTTGCAACTTTATTTTCTGCAGCTTTACTTTAAAACTATGCATGTGACCTTTTAAAACTATGCATCTAGAAAACTCTGCTTGTACATTTAACATTGAAAAATGCAGATATGATTTTTATTTTCGGAGTATATTACTGATGTGTCATAACTTGTAAGAGCAACAGAACCCATTAATGTAAGAATTAGGCATCTCTCTTACTAGTGGTTGATAAAAACTAAAATGCATATCAGAAAAAATGGGTTTAATACATGAGTTATTGTGCCCAACATCATTATGATCACTATTGTTTAAAACACAAAACAGATACAACTTCACAAGCGCAAAATGGCTTGGAAGTACTGACAGGCATGTCGAGAGCAGCCTGTATTGGCCGCACAACCACTCCAGCATGTTCTGGGTGTACTAAACCTACACAAAATAACTTGCAAATGTGTGGGACCTGTGGCACTCCGGCCAGAGGCAGCCAGGCGCACACGCAGAGGTGTCTGCCTTTTGCCCAGAACTGGGCACGGCCAGCTGTCAACTGCAGATGTTGGGAAGGACAAAGGTCTGGAACAAATGGCCATAGTTTTGTTACTACACGTGCAAAATCTGCCCATAGAACACCAAGTGATCTCTGGAGAAAAGCAGCTGTGAGACACCCCAAGTGTGCCGATGTCAGGCCTCGGCACTGCGGGACACACCGATGGGTAATGCCGACGTGACAACGGGGAAGGCACACCTACGGCAGAGAGCACCAACCCGGGGGTCGCGTTCCCCAGTTAGGAAGGCTGTGCTCAAAGATTCGTATTTCGGATACTCTGCGAGATCTCATCCTCTCCCCACCCTGGAGCCCCGTCCCTGTCAGCCCCGGCTCTGCGCCGCAGCACCGCGCGGCCCTGGCGGGGCCCGCAGGNCGCCGCCATCTTAGAGCTCTGCTGTGGGCGGCCGCAGGGCGGGATTGCGAGGCGCGTGCTGAGCTGCGCTGGGCCGCGCGGGCAGGACGCGGCCGGGCCAGGCTGGAGTGGGCGTTCGGGGCTAGAACCGCCAGCACGCCCCTAGAATCACGGAATCGGTTTAAGAAAGTACCTCTGAGATCATCAAGTCCAGCCTATGACTGATCACCACCGCCTCAACTAGGTCATGCCACTGAGTGCCACATCTAGTCTTTCCTTAAACATCTCCAGGGACGGTGATTCCACCACCTCTACGGGTGGGGAGGTGTAATACCCCTTTTTGTGAAGAAATTATGTTTTCCGCTGGCACAGCTTGACACTATATCGTCTGGTCCTTTCACTGCTTGCCTGAGAGAAGAAACCGAGCCCCACCTGGCTACAGCCTCCTTTCAGGGAATTGTAGAGATCAATGGTCACCCCTGAGCCTCCTTTCCTCCAGGCTAGACAAGCCCAGCTCCCTCAGCACTTCTNTCCTCTGCGAGATCTCATCCTCTCCCCCCCCTGGAGCCCCGTCCCTGTCAGCCCCGGCTCTGCGCCGCAGCACCGCGCGGCCCTGGCGGGGCCCGCAGGCCTCAGGCGTGCTCAGCCGCTGCCTAGGAAGGACAGGAAGGCTCTCTCGGAGGATCCGAGCCGCTCGCTGCCGCCCCGGGGCCGGGCGGGGAAGGGCGGAGCGCGCCTCGCCTCGGGGTGCGGTGGCGGTGCCGAGCAGAGCGACAGGGCGAGGCCCAGGCCGCTGGGGCCCANGCCTCAACTAGGTCATGCCACTGAGTGCCACATCTAGTCTTTCCTTAAACATCTCCAGGGACGGTGATTCCACCACCTCTACGGGTGGGGAGGTGTAATACCCCTTTTTGTGAAGAAATTATGTTTTCCGCTGGTACAGCTTGACACTATATCGTCTGGTCCTTTCACTGCTTGCCTGAGAGAAGAAACCGAGCCCCACCTGGCTACAGCCTCCTTTCAGGGAATTGTAGAGATCAATGGTCACCCCTGAGCCTCCTTTCCTCCAGGCTAGACAAGCCCAGCTCCCTCAGCACTTCTCATAAGACTTATGCTCCAGACTGTTCCCCACCTCACTTGCCCTTCTCTAGACATGTTCCAGCACCTCAATGTCCTTCCTGAACTGACAGTCCCAGAACTGGACGCAGTAGAAATGGTGTAACACTGAAAAGGGAGCCCCAGCCTGGGCATGAATCAAGACAGAGCTTTGTGCTGGGGAAGGAGCTGGATGGCAAGCGAGGGGTACCCACACTGGGAGCCAGGACTCGCGGAGGGGTCCTGGGTGGGCCAGCGAGAGACCCCGGTGGGTAGTGGGTAGGGAGAACTGGGAGACACCTCTGATACCTCGTGGCTGCCTCCTGGATCATATTTGCTCACAACCCATATTTGCTTGCTTTTTTTTTTTTTAACTATATTCCTATGGTTTCTTTATTTTTAAGCACAGATCCTATGTCTATCTATGTATGTATGTATGTCATAGAATCACAGAATTAATTAGGCTTGGAGATCACTGAGTCCAACCTATGACCAAAACTCACCATGCCCACTAGACCATGGCACTAAGTGCCACATCTTGTCTTTCCTTAAAAACCTTCAGGGACTGAGACTCCACCACCTCCCTGGGCAGTCCATTCCAATGTCTAATCACCCATTCTGTGAAGAAATTCCTCCAAAATATATGTCGCTTATAAAGAAAACACTTGTGCCTTTAATTTACAGCTAATTCACACCGTATGTATTACTCCCTTGCAACTTGCAAATCACCTCGGTGCCTGAGAGCCCCTCTCCCGTGCTGGCTCCTGGAGTGGGCCCACTGCTGCGACAGTGCTTGGGATTGAGTTTGGCTGTAAAGGAACACAAAATGTTTATGACATCCACATGTGCAAGCAACTGTTGCCATGTTGCTATTTTTATAACCATTTTACTGCATAGCACAAGCTGAAGAATAGAAAAAGCCATTTCCAGTGTATATGTGTGCACGCACTCATGTGCAAGTAGGACAAAAGAAAATGTTTGATCAAGCTACAACAAAAATATGTCTGAAAACTTGGAGCTTTATTTAGAATTTAATTTACACCGAGTACTCAAGTTAGCCGAAATAGTCGTTGTAAATTATGTGTAACTGATATACAAAGAACAAGAGTTGTGTGTGCAAATATATGAATAAGCTGTCCCTCATGGAATTAATTACGTGCATGCCTCTGCTTGTTCAGACCACTGAAGCTAGATGTAGTGTGTATGATGGAGGAATGGAACTGTAGTACAGGTATTATATTGCAAATATCTAATTTTCATGGAAAAAATTCTGTGGGTGGCTTCCATTTCAGCTAGGTAGCTTTAAACAAATAGAAACCTCAAATAAGAAAACTAGACACGTTAAAGGTATAAAACTGACAAGAGGAATTGCTTTAATCCCTTATTTTAGCTTCTAAAAATATCTCTAGGGTATTTAAAATCATGAAAAGAGGGACTGTAATGGAGAAGAAGAAACTGGTACAAGAGTTCCGTATTTTTTCATTCTACATTCAAGTTCAGTGTTTTCAATCAACAAGACAGAGCTACCAGTTTAGAATTGTGAAAGGCAAGGTAGTTAATAAAGTCATGTTTAATAATAAAACATGACTTATCAGCTAGTCCAATTAATGTGATAGGACAAGAAAATTCAGTAATTAAATATGGGAAAAGAGAGAGAGAGAGAGAACGTCTGGAAGTTATTTTGTTGTACTCCTTCACAGAGGTGTGATGTATGTGAGTTGAGGGGGTTTTTTGATATGTTTTGGGGTTCTGAGGTGCTTGTCTCTATTAGCAACTGGTAGCTACAGACTTAATCTGGATGATTAAATAGAGACTGCCTCAAATTCAGTAGAGTTAATATCTATTTTTTTCTGCATTTGCAAATTGACTCTTAAAATTCCTAATGAGTTTAAAGGAACTTGGGCAGAAAATGAGTATTTTTTTATTCAGACTGAACTGTCACCATATTTTACATTGGCTTGGTATTGGGTTTTTTTTCCAAAATACATAGCCTATCATCTATTTATTACTATTCCTGAATTGCTGTCCATAAGTGAACAAACAATCATTTTTCCTTTGGGTTACTCAGAATAATGACTGATTTGTTATACATATTTTTAGAAAAAACTTCTCATATTTATGTAGTAAAAATGTGCTTATGTGTGGATAAACAGTTGCAACAAGACAACATGAACTTATAGTATGTGATAACAGAACATAGAAATAGGGGAAAGCACAGACATCTGCTTTTACTGACAAAAGTGATAGGGCAGAACTGGAGGTTACTGATTTTGTAAATCATCAGGCTACAGGTGCTTTGGGAAGTGACACCTTTTGTTCACTACTTCAGAGGCCTCCTGGTATGTCTGTGCTTCAGCCACACACCAAGGATATAGGAGATTGTCATTATATTGCTTTAGAGACAGCGTTATAGAAACACAGATTTGCTAGGGACAATGAAATTCAGATTAAACTTGATTTAAATGTAACATGTCTCTGTTGGATGCTGTCTTGTTCCGTCCACATGCTTCACCGTCTCTGGGGAAAACTCTTCTGTGGAAGAGTTTTATCACAGTCTAGCAACTGATGCTTAGACAATTATGATTTGATGTGCTAAATCATTCTGCCATTTTTTTTACTTCTCAATGATTTTGACAGTACTTTACTGAAAAACAAATAGCACAATAGCTCTTTGTAACTTAACCTGTTGTTGTAGATGAAATATACTAAAAACCAATGCCTAATAAGTGATATTTTTATTCACCAAAGTTTATAATCTTAAGAATTCAGTTATTCTTTGCCTATGATATTAGAAAAGGTACTGTGCTGTATGGCTTTTCCACAAGGGTATTTTTAAAAACTGCATCTACATTTTATAGACTCACTTAATTTAATTGGAAGGGATTTCTGCAGGTCATCTAGTCCAACCTCCCAAAGAAAGTAGATTCAACTAGAGAATTACTTTTCATCTCACTTGTTTGTGCAGTTCTGCTATTTATAGAACATCCATCAAAGAATAAAAGCACTGTCTGGGACGAATTTAAAATTGCCTGTGTTATACTAATGATACATAAAAATTAGTACAATTAACTTGTTTTTGAGGTTATTAAATACATTTCACCTGGAAAGTGAAATGCAAGATATTGCAGATAAATGCGTATTTCCTTTTTTTCTTCTTGTAACCGGAAATATGTTATCAGTGTTTATCAGGTGAAAGCCAGAAGCCTGAGGAAAGATCAGTAGGATATCCCACCTGCATTCCAGCTATTGCTCCAGAAGAGTGCAGTTCTCTCGTAGGTCCAGTAGCTGCAAGCCCTGTGCAGATGTTTCAAATACTCAGTGCTGTCTAAAACATTCAGGAATTTGAATCACTTCTCTCACTCATGCTATTAATCTTGCTGATGGCACTGATAACATCCCAGTGACCCTTTAGCAGGTTCAGGAGTAGAATTTTGGGAGGTAGTTTTTTGGGGTTTTTTTTCCAATAAATAATGCAAAGTTGATCCTGTATCTAAACAGTTCAGACCATTTTCAGTTTGAAGGTAATGATTAACTGGAATGGTTAGGCTGTTGCCTGGGAAACGTTAATTAATTTTTCTAGTATTAGGTGTAATATAAATTAATATGTTATACACAATGGTGAGTGTACGAAAAGAAGATAAAACAGTCCAGATGCAACCTATGGCAAAATTGTCCCAGCAGACTGCATCATATGGATGAATGACCTTGTTTGAATCCAGCTTCACTCTGACTTGACAACTGAATACTACCCTGGAGAATAAAGACCATCACCACTAATGTGACAAGCCTGCTGAAGAGGAGGTCCAACAGATTTATAAATACTCTGTCTTATTTTGCTATCAGCACAATTTGGACATATCTTTCATTTCAGTATAGCCAACTCTTAACTTTGTTCCCTGGCCATTCTGCGTGCTGAAGTGTTCCTGCAGTTTGGCTTCCGAGTCTGATCAACAGTCAGGAAAGAAATTATTGTCTGCTGCAGATCTTTTATGGATATGTAAACAACATTCTGCAAACAACATTCTTATGGCAAATGATCCTATTACTCTAGTCTCAGAAATTTGCATCCTAATCTTTCAAAATGTTGTATGTGCACTTNATTTTTCATAAAAAACATATATATGCATGTTTAAAACTTTTAATATTGGTTCCTAACAAAGTTGACTACCTTAACCTCTAAGTAATAACTGTTTTCTAGAAGAATATCTGCAGACCTCTCTACAAGTAGAAGTCAATACTGTTCTTACTGATGACTGATCCAGTGTCTCTGTTAATTCAGAGAATTCTCTGTCAGTGAGCTGTTTTGTAACCTGCAGATATTGAAAAAAGCCCTTAACTTTTCATTTTCAAATAATATTTAATAGTGATATCTGCCAATATAATTAGCAGGTGTAAACTTCCAGCATTCTGTCTTTTTAATATGTTGACAATGAGACTGTGGTTATATGGTGCAAGACTGAAACACACAGAGATGCACAAAAGCAGTTCTGAATCAATTTCCTTGGGTGCTGGAGGGTCTGTATCCATTGCTGACCCCTAAACACTCTCCGTGGAGCCAGGAGGGTTTAGAGAAAGTGCTCAGAGAGCATAAGCATTCCCAATAACAATTGTAATAACTTAATTGGTCAGTTAATGCCATGAAGATAATACATGTCCTGTGCTGAATTCATACTGTAATATTAAATAGATACAAATTATTATATGCAATACAAAATAAAACTAAAATCTGAAAAAGAGTTTGAATTTATACATGTAAGAACTTGCATGTACATTCATTCAAGGGAAAAAGAGTGCAATCTTAATATCAGGACTCTTAAAATTATTATCTGAATTATAAAAAAATCTTTATTCATATAAAATCTTTATTTATATAATACTGATCATACATCCTAATCTAAATATGGGATACATTACATCTCTTGGCTACCTGGCACTGAAATTGGTTCTTCATGCGCTCTGCCTTTGGAGAAACTCTGACTCGTCTGTCTCACTGATTTGATATTTTGATGTCCTGTAACAGTTGTTTAGTCTATCAAAGCTCTACTGACCTGAACTGTGTGAATGAATTACTTACACACTATGTTACTACTACTGTTCTTATTCTACAATTCTTGCCATATACTCAGTACTGTACCTAGGCTAAAGTTTCGAAAAGGTAGCTAAACCTAGTAAAAGATTTAGGGTCAAATGATTTCTGGGCATCATAGCAGTGCATCAAAGGCAAGTAATGGATTAATTCTCAGTTGTCTCTTAAATTTTTGTACATGGCAAAAGCCACCATTGCAGCACTGTCCTGCACAGAAAATAGGATCTAGGCTTGGAACAGAACTTCTAGATCAAGTCCACTGTTTTCTTCTCCAGTTCATGTAATCACATTCATAAATTTGTCATATTTTTGTCAATTAGCAGCAGAATGAAAAAACTATAACTATGTTTCACAACTGTTCCTGATTTTGTTTCTTCTTTTTTGCGTTCATGTTGGAGAACATGAAGGGAGCAGGTAACATTCAATAGTGAAAAGCTGGAGGAGATGCTTGAAGAGCAGGAGATGCTTCATGAACGTCAAGATTTTCACAAACTACGTAATTGTTACTGGTTTTGGAGGTTTTTGTACAGCTGGTAGGCATGATGATTTCCCTGTCACAGAGGAACAGTTTAATAAACTCAGATTAAAATTTTCTTTTGCCCATATTCTCATTTTTCACAGTGATTTTGTGCAATGATATGTAGGGGTATGGTATGTATACTGATATGTATTGGCATTATTTAGGCCCATGACTAACAAAGATACATGTTCAAGTTCACAAAACTGCATTGGGGAGAAAAATATTGAGAGTATTTCTGTAAAAATGGGAACTAGAGGAAGCAACAGTCTATGTAGCAGAACACAATTTGATTCCAATATGGACCCTTTGGAAATTTGTTAAATGTAGAGGAATTGCTGAAAAAACATCAATTATAAAGAACATTTAGACAATTGGAATTCTAAGTACACTGTACCTTTGAAAATTTTACTTTTTGTCTATCAGCATGAATTTGTGATTTCTTTTTAAAAAGACCAGCACAAATTATAAAATCACATATAGATAGAGCCCATTTCCAATTCTACAGAAAAATCTATGTTTTTTTTTAAAAAATGTGCTAGATATGTTCTGTAAAGTAGATCAGCAGATATTAAAAGGAATTGTCATCCTAGACATTTCTTCTACCTTCAAATAGTTTGGTGTATGAACATGGCTTTAATCCATACTACACCTCCTCTCCTGAGTGTATCTGATAATTGCTCCAACCCAACAGTAGGCTAACTTTTAAACCCCTGAGTTATAGGGGTTTGTTTTATTGGAAAAAAAGTAGTACTTCGTGATTGCACAACCTCTAAGCACCAGCTAAAGTATTTTTAATGCACTTACTGTATTTATATTTCCCCAGGCTCCCACTAGTTTGATTCCTTCTTAGGTGAATGTTTACAGTCGCTGCAGGTTTCAGAGCTACCTTATTGTTTGCCTTGAGGGAACAGTAGATTTGCTGTTAGTTAAAGGTTATTGATACAAGGGAGCTCCTTGTTTTGTGGATTGAGGATTAGGAATATTTTTCCATTAAAAAGTATATGTCTCATGCAATAAAAAGAATTCTAGTCACACACACACACACACACACACACACAGAGCATTGGCTTTTGTTATTGTAGCTCATTCAAGGTGATATAATTTTTACCTCCAAAATGCTACCCAAATATAATGTTTTGTGAAAACTGAAAATTTTTAGAAAGTCCTAGAGATCCAGGAAACACGTAATTTCAGAATGGAGAGTTGTAATAGTAGAACTTTCAGATTTCAAAAACACTCCTTTGAAAAAAAAGCATTTCACATGTTTAAAATACTTTGTTCAACAAGGGCAGGAATAAAATACTGCCTAGTCTGTGCTCTCTGATAGTTTTCTACAAGATTTCCTGTGTCTGTCAGTGCATTGCTGGGAATTTGCTTGAGTTGGATATATGTCTGCAAGCTTTTTACACAATATCATCTTAACTCTCAGAACAGGCTAAACCATATACTATTAGAACATTATTAACTGCCAGTAATACTTATGCTTTTTAGTGCTAATGTTAGGTCACTAGTAAGCAGTGCTGAATATTTAACTCCAGAGTAGATGAGATTGTAGTTAAAGACTGGGTTTTTTCCATAATAATTACCAGCAAAAAAATTCGCCACAAATAAGAGCAAGCTGAACTGCCATTCATTGCAGCTGACTTTCTGGTTTGGGGTTTTTGTTGGGGTTTTTGGGGTTTTTTCCCCCCTCTCTATTGCTGTGCTAACCACATACATAAACAACTCTGGCATACAATGTGTGTGCTAAAATTAAACAGTACGTCCTGAACAATTTTCTGTGATGTTTTCCCATACTGCCTAAAAGAACCAAAGGAGTCCCAATTAATGTTTTGGAAACAGTGTCAACAAAGGTAGAAAGCAGTTCTGCAGAATTCTCACAGAATTTCAAAAGTGATTCAAATTAATATTTGGAGCTGGCACGTCACCCTTGCACCAAGAATGGCACAAGAACAGATGAGAGACTGAATTGCAAGAGGAGAAAAAGAAGCTTTAATACAAAGGATTCTCTGGCTTATATAGACTGATACGATACATTCTACTTGATTGGCTAGTTAATGAAAACATCTTTCTCACATACCATCCTTGAGAAGAACAGAAAAACAAAGTGGAAAAACACCACCGGCAGATTGTTTATACTAAGAAGTTAGCACATTCCTACAGCTCCCTAAAAATTCTCACAAGCCACTGTGAGAAACGATTGCCGTTTCTCTCTCCCTGACCAGGCTGGCATCCACACTGGCACCTGAGACTTCCCACAGTAAAATAAATGGGTGTTCCGTAACCTCAAAGCATCCTCATCCCCCTCATCAAGGCAGTCTGACCTCATGGCCCTCACAGAACAGCCAGCATGGACAAGTGCCTTTGCAGCCTTCCTGGTAACACCATGGTGTGACACCTCTATCTTCAATGCTCTGATGGCCTTCAGAACTTCACTGTTGGGCTTTAAAGTTCTTAATTGTGCAGCTTCTCATTATACCCTGACTCTCAGCAATGCATTTTCTTCAGGAATCCATTATCATTTATGTTGTATAGCCCATGTCATTTTGTATCACAAGGATATTAGAGAAACAGTAGACAAGAAGAAAGAAAAAAATTAAGTAATAGAGATAAACGATAAGATCAAACCTACCAGGAATAAGTGTCCCTGACTTAATAATCCCGTTATGAAGTGTAATTGTGTGAAAATTTTATTCGATACTCACAAGCAGAAGACTTTTATAGAAGGGAAACATAAGAGTTATAAAACTTAATATTGCTGTGCCTGACTCATGAAAACCCTCTCACTTACAGAAATCCATAATTTTGAGTAAACTTGCCATGCTGGAAAAATTAGCTGTCCAGAAGGGAATTAATTGAAATCAGTATGCAGTGGAGATTGTACACTGAGTTAGCCAACAGAAAATGCAATTTCTCCAACATCTGCTAGGTGCCCAAAGCACCCCAGCGCCCTCTTCCTCTGCCTGTACAGAATGAGAACACTCAGAGGTAATTTTTGGGCAGTGGCACCGGTACTCAATGGGATTCCCTTTGTCTCAGAGGCTCTCCAGCATCAACACAACATGCCAGTTCCATCAGTTCTTCTGTGTGTACTTTCCTCTGAGAAGGTCATTTATGCCCCAAGTCCAATGAGTATAGAGGACCCCAAATTGCTCCTCTGTCAGATTTGTGGCAGGAATTTCAGTTCAAGGCTTCCATGAGCAAAATGTAACTGCTTGTTCACTGGATATACTGCAATGGTGAACCTATTCCACTTACGGCTTTGGTTTGGTTTTAGGTCTCAAATTTGTTCTAGAATATCGAGATAACTTAGAGCTTTTCTTGTGAGCCAGCAACCAAAATTAGTCTCATTGGTTTCTGTGAATAGGTATTTCCATCAACAAATCCTGAAGCTTAATAAAGAATTTATTTTTATCAGTGCGAAATTCAAAGAACAAAATAGCAATGATGGAAACAAAATATAAGATCTACTGACTCTCATCTTGATGCACAAAGAGTAGAGCTCTCTGTAATTAGAAGGGAGAAAAAAAGAAGTGGATTGAAAGACATTTTAATAAAATAGTTTTAAAAACTTTTAAAATACTTGAATGCATACAATGAAGTTTGAGTCTGAGAATAATTCTTTAAAGTGCCTGACAATTGGTATGTTATAAGCGATTCAGCATTCTTGCTTGACTGGGACATTCACAGGTTATAGTGATGGTTCCCATGTTCCTTCAGAATGTTTAAATAGCTTTTTTTTCCAACTTTTGAATGTGAAGCAGGACATTTTTCAGAGAGAGAACATACTCTTCCCTCAGCTTGTGCTATGGCAAAGTGAATATGATCACTCTTCTTGAAAGATGTCTCTGTATTTAACACTAACTTTTGAGACAGAATTTTTAAATGGGAACATTGTTTTTTTCTCTCAGTTTCACAAACTAAGAACTTCCTTTATATCTCATTTTGTAAGGGCAGACAGCTTACTATAAGAACATTTAAGAAAAACTGGAAATTTAATTGAATTCAAGTCCGTACTGTGAGAATATATTTTCATATTTATATGACAAAGGCACAACTTATACAAATAACCAATTGTAATTAAAAAATGCTGTCAAAATCCTAACTATTTGGACTGGTTTTGATTTCAGACATAAAAGAGTCTTAATTTTATAGAAAAGATGATGGGACCATGTATTATTCAAAGTTCTCAATTGTCAGTATAAATATCGTGATCTTGTCCAACAGTGAGGGGATTGTATTCAATTTTGCCAATATTCAAAATGCAATCAACCATAGATTATGAATGCCTTTAGACACTGTGCAATGGTGCATAAAACCAATCAATTATCTTTTTTGACTAGGCTTATCTGGCACTGAGACTGGAAACCTGTCTTATTGTGAATTGTATGCACCTCAAAAATACATAGAAGTTATTTTCTTGTTTCTGTTTGCTTAATTAGTATACATGACATTCCTGGCTGATCTGGGTATGGGAATCTTTACCATCCAATTTTCACATGTGTCCTACTTCTATGAAACTTATCCAGAAATCAAAGAAACCCAGTTTATCACTCCTTAGAACCTTGTTGTACATATCTTTTTGTCTCAGTCTCATGAAATACCTCACCATATTATTAATCTATGTATACATCATGCATCTCACAATTGTGTAGCATACCATGATATTTTTGCAGCATTTTGAACCCCACAGGAAAATAAACAACTAAATGTGTTTGCATTACAGTTTCCTGAATAATTACTTGAATTATTCCACCAATATAGGTCAGTTTGGTTCTTTGCCACCACTGCTATTTGTAATTCAGATTAGAAATAGGCAATTGTGCCAAACTGTGCATCCTGTCAATGTGCTCTTATGAAACTCAGCAGTGCCATCAGGGCATTTCCTTGAATGCTATAAAGTGGCCTCCCACAGAGGAATAAAGGAGCCAGAGAAAGATGCTGTATTCTCCGAGCTTCCTGCACATCGCTCTGCTTTATCCAAAACACAACCCCCCCCCCTCTTCTTGGTTAAATAAGCCATTTGTTCAAGACTTGATTCCAATCAATATTCCAGTTCACTGTTATATTAAAAATGGCACTTGCCATTTTATCACAACTGTAAGGCATGGAAGTTTTCTCCACATTCCTTATTATGTGTTGCATTTAGAGGATGCTCTCTTCAATCATACTATTACTGCCATGACAGTTTAGTCATTGTTATTCATGAGGACTTCTTGATGCTTATCTGCAGGTTGTTCAAAGAAGATCGCACAGCGATGACCCTGAAATGAGAATGAATGAGGGCTTTGTGTTCTGTGAATCTCTAGCAGTCAGCACAATGCTTGTATTTTTCTCCTGGGAGGAAGAAAAAGATAGCTACCTGTGGCCATAAGCTTCTGTGCTTGTACATAATACCTGTTACTAATCCAAAATTAACTCTGTAGCAGATAAGGTGGAAAAAACGCCCCTCAAACGAAAGTGAAAAGTATTCAGTCGGAGTTGCTAGAGCAGAAGAAATACTGTGTCAGAGAAGGGAACGAATATACATGATTCAGAGTCTTTGAGCAACACTTTAAAGGCATTCCAGGAGAGCCTAACATAATTTAAAAAGCTGTAGATATAGATAAATGCACTAAAGGAATAAGCAAACAGCACACTGGAGGAAAGTGTAAGTATTACTGAAGCACAGCTAAATATATTAGCCTGCCATAGCAAAAATCAGGTACTGTTTAAATATAAAATTTTAAGTTAATGGATAGCATTACATATAAAATAGTTGTTGGAAATTAGTAAGGAGGAAAGTCAAACTGTATTCTCCAGAAGTAATTTTTGGACCTCTATGCATAAACAATAGGGAAAAGTTACCTATCTTGCTAGAAAAGCAACTATCAGATTGATAATATGAAAAGCTTCAGTTTTCTTTTTGCCAGTATAGCAGTTGAATCACAAAATTGATGAGAAGCTCTCAAAAAATTTAAAAATGTCTTGGCATTCTGTATAAAACATGTAGCTCTAAGGGGAACTTAAAATAATATGGAATTCAGCAGCTACCTTATGTGGAGAGACTAAAAAGATTGGGAGTCCTCACTAGTGAAAGGAGAAGGTGGGGAAGAGAAATGAAAACATCATGAAAATTCTGGATAAGGTAGAAGCAAAATTTCTGTTCATTCTATCTTATAATATGAGAACTTTAAGATAATAGAATATCAACCTAAAACAAATTTTAAAAATCATTTATTTAAACACAAAGTAGTGGACTTCTGGCACTTGCTAGCACATGTGATTTCAGGACATCAAGAGGTTCCAAAAGGAATTAGACAAATGGATGGACAATATCACAATAGGGTGAGGATGTACCTCTGACAGCCCTGACACAACAGTGGTGTGTCCTGGAAAGAGAAAGAGGAATGGATGCCTGAGAACAGCTGGGTTTGTTAATCTCTGAATAACTTTTTCTATTACCACTGCTGAAGACAGAAAAGTTGGCTGGATAGACCATTGGTTTGACCCAGTAAAACCTTTCTTACATTCTTAAAATTAAATTAAGAGCTTTAGGTAAATGCAAGGATCAATCTGTTAAGCATTATTAATCCTAAAAGTGAACGTAAAGCTTGAATAGTTCAGCTTGTTGTTAAAATAGCTTAAGAATGTTAAGTTATATAACTTATCTTGGCCTCATAAAAGTCAAAATTGGGCTTGCCTAATAATAATAATTTCAGTAAATTATGTCCTCCCTTTACAGGAATACTGCTGCTTTCTGAATAGTAAGAATTTGTGGTTACTTTGTTTTACATATACAACTTGTGTATTTTAAGATTCTTTATTGTATCATATAATGGGAAAGTTGCACATGGTTGCATGTGCTTACAAATTTACAGCCAAATTTAGCTTAGAAACCAGCATAAAAAAATGTATTATACCTCTTTAGAAATACACTGGTGTTGATATTTCCCAACACTACGGCAATGTGGAAAAGTCCAGGCTATTTAACTCATTTGTTGGCACAGAAAGGGGTGATTGTGTGAGGTTTTGCTGAGGATGAGCTCACAATAGATCTGCAAATTTTCAGCACATCAGCTATAATTATACACAGATGCAATTCTGTCTCCTTTCTTTTTTTTAGTATTAAAAAAGACACTCTATCTCTCTCTTTGCATGCTTCATGAGAAATATAAACATAGCAGACAAACTGCATTTTTCAGGCAAATGTATAACATACATTGTCAATAATGCTGTCTTCAAAATTCTTCAAAATTCTATTTTTGCTGATAGAAAATTCATTAGAATACTCTTCTTCTAAGGAAATCTCTCAAAACATTCATCCTATGACACCAAGGAGGGGAAAAAAGCATATTCTAGAAATCAATTGTTCTGGACTCTGACTAGAGATTTTATCTGGCTACTACATTACATACCTTAGGTACATGCAATGAATCCTCAAGCATAGAAGAGCATGCCCCAGTTGTGTTTCCATTTTGTTGTTCACTTGGCTAGATGGGCTGAAATTTCCAGTCAGATTGACAAAGCCCATCTTGGTAATCTCTGCTCTGTAGGTAGGTTGAGGTGAGCCATGTGAATGATGTCTGCTTTAGTGAGCAGTGCAGGCTAATGGGAAAGCATTTCTGGCATGAGTTAGTGCTGAGAGCTTAACAGCCACATCACACATTTCAGGAAGGTATTTCAGAGATGATAGATAGATAGATAGATAGATAGATAGATAGATAGATAGATAGATAGATAGATGATAGCCTGGATCTGTGGCTGGAGAACATTAGGTGTGCTTTTGGAGCATATCTTCAAGATCAATCTTATCTAGAAGCTACCTGGTTTCTATGCTTTGAGATTGCTTTGTGATGTGAATAAAAGCATGATAAATACTGCAGAAGCACAAGCTAAAATTTCAGTGATTAAATGCTGCCGTGGGTATCATCAGCATTTGAACTTTGTTACAATCAATACTTAAACACAAAGGTCTGATAGTCTGAGTTACTTAGAGGCCATGTTTGTGAAGGATTTTCATCAGAATACTGCTTCTTACCATTAGCATGGGACTGAATATGGCTACAAAACTGTAAGATATCTGAGCAAAACCAAATTTTGTAGTACAAAAATATGTATTTGCAAATTTGTTTTAAGTACATTTACTCACCTTATGGATGGCCCACAACATAGCTCTTAGGACCCACCTGAAGGAATGAGGAACAGTTGTGTGCATATTTCACAAATACCAACAAGAGATTCTTGAAATTCACAGACATTTTTTGACACTTGAATGCTCAAGGACAAATTTTAGAGTTTATTAAATTGCCATATCTGGGAAAAAAACACATTCTAAGCAGTGCTCTTTATTGCTACATTACATTTTTCCCATTTTCATCTTTCAACAAGCAATGGAGTCAGGAAGATCTAAAGTGTCCATATTTTATTAGAACTGAAGAAATTCTGCTTGGTTTAGAGAATATTGACACTAAATTAATCAATTCAAGCTGGTTTAGGAAAAGACCAAGCTTATATAAATATAATATATTCAACAGTCTACTCAGTGACGAAAATTTTGAAAAAGGGAGGCCACTAAAAAGTGGAAAAATAGATCCTTTTAAATAATGACTCAATAGTGGAAGAATGTTGCCCATACCCATCTGTGTCCCAGACAGAGTGAAGGAGATGGTTTATCTCCTGCCAGGACAAAAGCCAGCACAAAAGGAAGATCTTACAATAGAGCATTCTCGTGGATCTTCACTTATGGTACCCCATGGAGTCTGTAGTAACAATAGAGAAAGGAAATATGACAGACTGAAAAAAAATTCACAGAAAACCACAAGATGAGAATTGAAGGTTTTTTACTGAATGGAGCTAGGTATGTATTTGAGTGTAATCTGGTTGTGTTTATGAAAGAATACCATATCACTTTAAATTCCCTACTAGCAAAACAGTAAGTCAGGAAAAACCAAAAAGAAAATAAAAATAGAATCTATGGTTCCTGTAGTGTGTCCTTCATTATAGTTATGTCAGCTAAACTAAACTGTTGCCAGTGGCAATTTCTTTGTTGGACAAGCAGCTGCATAAGTCATGGGTAAAAAAAGGTTGACTCCATACCACGTAGATCCCACACTCATGGTTGTGATTGATTTAGTTAACTTTGAAGGGCATCAACATTTCTTTTCCTGGTGTAAGCTCCAGCATCTGCTTTGGATGAAGAGGTAGGTTCTGGAGCTGTCATGGTTCAGGAGGTAGATTCACTGCTTCATGGCCTCCCTCTGCCCCTGCTCTGTGCAGTCCTCCCAACAGACATTCCCCCAGCACAGCTCTATGCCTTGTCCTCATCCATCTTTTAGCCACTTCTCAAGTAGCATAATTTGTGGGGTGTGATCTCCTATGTAGAGAACTGGCCCAGAATGACAGGTCAATAACAGTTACACAAAAAGGAAAAAAAACCAAAAAAACCTCAAAAAAACCAAGGGGGAAGAAAAAAAGGAAAAGCCCAAGAACTCAGGCTTCTTTTGGCTTTAAGTCATAAGATTTCTATGAAATGGTTGAGGTAGAGCTCATAATTTGGTATAAAGTGCTTAGTGATGATGTGCAGCTACTTGGCACCCTATTTAATAGTATGCTCCATCCTTTTATTCACTATATTCTGTCTCAGATTTTCTAATTAGTTTCCAATCTTTTTGTTAAATCCTTGTTTATTAGCAGAGTTTCTGAGGTTTTTACTTCCCAGTGTTTTCTATAGCACTTATGAAACATGAGGAGCAATTACATGTACCCTTATGTGGTTTAAAATTCAGCATTCACTGCCTTTATTCCTTGATATGCTCCTGGACCGTCATACTCCACTGCTATGTGGGGCATCAGTATAATTGCTAAGGCCTTCTGCAGATTCATGTGTTTGCCTGATGAAATACAGAAGAAATATAGAAATATGCCTCTAGGGGATGGAAATTTTGGTCTGAAACCACAGTGCTCGCCTGAACATGTAACCTTGCTCCCAGTTCACATCAAATGACACCAACCTTCATCCCACAAGTTCTAGGGAGATTTGTTTCATGTCCATGAAAGCACTCCCTTCCCAATTTGTGCACAGCTTTAGAATCTAAGACAATGTCTGTATAACTTATTCATAAACCAGTACAGTTCAGTGAGATCAGTCTAATGAATCTGGAATTTATACTGCAAGAAAATTCTAGAGAGAATGCAAAATTGGACTCTGCAGAGGTACAAATTACCAGCATCCAGTGAAAAATTAGCAACCAGCCTGAAACAGGCCCAGTTCTTGTTATATGATCTTTTAAAAAACCCCAAAAAAACAGAGGCAAGGGGGATCGACCTCAACTAATTCATTTTCTAGAAGAAGCTACCTGCATGATGAAGCAAAGCTCGTAAAAGGTCGAGACAGATATAACTATTTTTATTAAGGTATTCTTCACTCTGACACTGCTTAGAATTTGACAGCACTGTTCTTATATTAGGTTTTTGTCATGAATGCCTTGATGTTTTGTACTCTGTGTATAGCATGCCTCATACCATATTCTTAGAGACAAAAATAACTCCTTTGTGTTCAGCTGAGTAGCTTGGCATTGTCTGAGAGACTGAACAGTGATAAATGAGAGAAATAAAAGAAGACTTAGAGATCTTTGAGACCTAGTGTGCCTCTACCTTTACAGGGGAAAGTTCTAGGTAGTATTATAGCTGAGAAGTCTTTGTGGTCAAAAAATGAAATCCCAAACCTTCAGGATATAGATAAGCTATATATTCTTAATAACAAGGGAGAAGGTCCAGATTGGCAGAAGGGATGGATTCCACATCTCTGAAGAAGTTTTCCTTTGCATTTCTGAAACTTTTCTTTCATGCTTTAGTCAATACAGGTAATGAAGTTCAGTACAAAAGAACCTGGCTGTATTGTATAAAATCACCTGGCAATATCTCCTCACCCTCCAATCTTAAAGAAGCCTTGAGAAATGAAGTAAAATTTGATCTATGTTCTGTTTACTCTTCCATTTAAGAAATAACATTTGAATATTTTTCATGTGTAGGCCAAGTATTTTACCATATCTGTAGCCTTTAGAATTAATAATTTACATATATTTTTGTGGCTTTCATAGTCTCAGATTCTAGGAAAATGAAAAATAGTGCTTTGCTTTAATGACTGTCTTTTTCAGATAAATGTCCAGATGATAGAAAATAAACCATCCTCATGAACCAAAGTGGACAACTGGTTTTCTTCATCTCTTTTAAAGACTTCATCCAAAATCAATTTTCCATTTTTTGTGTTTCTCCTACAAAAAAAAAATCAGAAATAAGAAAAATTTGCATTCCATACACTTACAAAAAGAGTACTTCTGGTTTTCTTAACAGTTATCCCTGAAACAAAGATATACTGTTAAAGAATGTACAGTTTGTGACACAGAACAACATACACAACTTGGCCAGT
The DNA here is from genome assembly GCA_013399945.1 of Ploceus nigricollis. Classification (NCBI taxonomy): domain Eukaryota; kingdom Metazoa; phylum Chordata; class Aves; order Passeriformes; family Ploceidae; genus Ploceus; species Ploceus nigricollis. Next base: position 1,888,496 of record VXBC01001498.1, read on the forward strand.
AGACCATATGTGGAAAGCTAAAAAAAGTTTTCATGAATAATAGGTCCCAAAAAGCAACATCAATTGTAATCATTACTTTCTTTTAAAATGAAGTTGGTCCAATTTTAAGAGAATTCTTCCAAAAACTCATTTAAAAAAAAAAAGAAAAAAAAAAAAGAAGTAGATTATAGTTTACTTTTTGAAAGGGAAGAAGAAAATGTATATTTTAAAATGTTTTATATACATGTTTATTATCTGTACCATATGAGCTGTGTTTTGTCCCCAAGTGTTCTACTGGTAATTTACACAAAATGCTTGGATGAGGACAGGCCTTTTGGCAGGAGTAAGCTAGCATGGAGTACATAAACCAAAAGTCTGTTTCATTGGGTGTAATACATTTTTAGTTTCTTGAGACTTTTGCCTCAATACACAAAAGTGCAGTTTCAATTTGATTTAGTATTTCTAATACCATGTAGTAAATCCTTTACTTTTCCAGTCTTAACTAACAGCACTTCAGCATTTCAAGGTACCCTTCAGCAAGCTAGATCCTGCCTTACTTATGCACAATTGCAGTTGAACTGTGTGAGAGTTCCTGCTTCTAAAGAAGCACACATTTTAGTCCTGACTTGTGTCGAGCATTTTTGGATCTTACAACATACTGGATGCCAAAATACAGTGCTACATGACAGTTCTGCAAGCAAACAGAAAGCGCACTCACTACATCCTTCATTTTAATTCCACTTCCATGAAAAAGCCTGTGATTTTAATATATACATTTACCCAATATTATTACTTGTATTAGTTTCTTGCATGAAGTACTTATTTCCTTTCAAAGTTACTGCTATGTTTGGTATTTTTTATTTTTAGCAAAGCATAGCAATCAGGCAAATGAATGCTGGTAACATTCAGTTCATTCTCCTGTAGGAAAGGACTTTTGCTTGTCTGCAGCCTCACTAAGGCTTTGTGCCTGACAACTGTCTCATCTGCATGCAGAACATAGGAACTAGTATCCAGATATATCTGTAAAGGAAAGCCTACCACTCTTAAGCACTAGCTTTAAGATAGGCAGACGTTTTCTGTTCCAATCCCAACCAAATAATTTCACTGCTTCTACCTTTCCAGATACTTAGTGGACCAGTAAAATTTACAATCAACTGAGTATTTTGAAAAATCCACGGTCCTGGCCATTTCATGTAAGTAAAACCTGTAGTATTCATTCAGTAGTGGTAGAATTTTAGCCTAGTGTTCATGGCCAAAACTTCTGTAGCCCAAGGTATGTGTTGTGCCTCCATGTCTGGTTGTTGCTCCCTATGCAGTTTAGTCGTATTTAGGTGAATTCAATTGAATGCCGTTTTCAAAGTCTGTTGGAACTTTTCAGGATGAAAAGCACTTTATAAATGTAAAATATTTTATTATTACAGCTGCCTCCAAGAGAGAAGCTGTGTTTAGCTGAACATTCAGAAGGAAAATGTACAGAAATGTATTAGAAACTTTAATTTTGTTTCCAAACCACACTCACTAGAGATTCAAACTATTTGTCTTGAATTGTACCTGCCAAATTTTGATGACATGAAATTCCCCCTCCCCATTTAAAAGAGAGGGATTGACCACAGTCATACTGCAGACATTAAAGTAACCTGCATTATTAGGTTTTCTCCACATTCCAATCCATCTGCCTTAGGGTATTAAATCCTACTTTCATCTCTGTGAGGTTCAGTGTTGCCAAATCCAAGCCATAAGGCCATGTCTAGACTACAAACTGAAAAGTGGGTTTGACTGCGCATATGGGCACCCTAAGCCACATGTCCCACAATTTTTCCATCGCTACTTTCGTACATAGCCCACTCACAGCTTGGTTTTAAATAATTTACACTGTTACAAAGAAAACCAACCTCCGAGTACTAGCTGATGAGCCATTACTATGATTGATTTTGCCTGGGTGCAGGCCAGGCAGGCTGCCTGAACAAAAGCTTGGCCCACACAAAGCCACTGAGTATAATCAACGTTTCTGAGAGTAGTGAGAGTTTTTCCACCTCCTGGCACTCATCTAAATAACACCTTGGTATTAGTTTAAGGGTTTGTGGTGTGAATTATGGAAGAGTTAGGTCTTGAGAATATTCTGAGATCCACACATGCCTGACAGTAGAGAGGCAAATCCTAGACATAAAATGCATTGTAATGGTCCCAAAATCATGAGATTAGATTAATGAGATATTTTCAAGTACACCGCCATCTTTTCATGCTGGAGCCCAAACCAATTAAGGTTCAGGATACAGTCTGAACTTTTACCATGCAAAGATTATGTGTGCCACAAAGCTGAAGGCTAGATTTGGAGAGCACACTCAGTGTTTCTGCTCCTCACAGGGTAATAAGGTAATAAGGCAAACAATGACTGACTTCAATCCTCTGAAACACCCCTAGCCAAGAGTAATCCTGAAGTATGATTACATTAAGCACCCTCTGTATTCCTGGGACTTTCTTCCTTCCTTTAATCTTTCTGTGTGGGATAATTAAGATATTTTCAAGTTCTTTCAGGTATTGTAGCTTCACAAAGTGTGGTAAGTCTTATGTGGTGACATGGTCTTAAGTCACTGCTACATTACCTATTGTATCAAAATAAAGAACTGTTAGTGATACAAAAAGGACCAAATGGGAATGGGAGGATTCCCAAACTTCTCTTTCAAGGACAGTCCCAAATGTTTTTTTTGTAGCGGCATTACTGCATGTGGCATGAGGTTGAAATGGGCACCTCAGAGTTGAATGCCCATAGGAAGCAATGCATATTGGGAGGGAAGGACATGGTACATTCACTAATGACCTCAAAACAGACTACACTTCTAACAGGAAGAATGAATAAAGTCCTCCCTCAGATGTTTGGAATGAGTACTTGGGAAGGACTGCCATCACATAATTAGCACAAGTGTGCTGACACTAGTAATAAACATAAAGTAATGGAAACAATGAAAAGATGTAAACTATTTAAACAAGCTGGATAAATCAAAATTTTTATAACCATGCTATTCATAAATACAATGAATGTTTCTTTTTAACATGGAAATGTGAACCTAATGCTAATTGAGCCAAAGCTAGTAAAAAGACCATTCTGATCGCTGCATATAGACAGTTAAAATTCATATTGGCCTTTAAGTCCAAACTTGTTACCTAAGAGCTTTCTGGGCTGGTGGTGACATATCATTGCTGTATTTACATTTTAGACTGTGAAATCTCATGTGCCACCTATTGGAAAGATGTTTTGGGTTATTTTAAAGTGCACGCTCAGAACCTCAGAACACAGACCATCAGAACTTGGCCAGGTACTCCCTTGGTGAGTGTTTTACTGCATGGAGGCTCTAAACACAACTCCCTGTGAGATGATTGAAGGATTTCCATTGACTTCAGCAAGGTTCGGATTGGATCTCTAATGCTGAAGCAAAAAGCATGCATGGCTCTTCCTTGTGGCAGTTTAGAAAACAAATTATCTGACTTAAACAGTTTTCTTTGAAAGTGTTTTCTAGAATGTACAATAAAATGCATTTCATGGCCATACATTCCTCTGTCCTTAGTAACCATCATATCATTTTGGTTTTGTTTATACTTGTTGATTGAATTAATTGTAATAAAATAACAACTTTCCTCACTTTACAACAGGGAAAGTCATTAATGAATAAATTCACTCCAGCACTTCAATTTTAGTTCTTTTCTTAACAGACCATGTACTGATACTATGTCTACAATAATTATGAATTGGGTTGACCAGAACAAAAGAGTTTATTCTGTGTAAGAGATCCTCTTTTCAGTTCTCCATTTTATTTGTTAAAAGGAGCAAAAGACATCTATTCTATGCGCAATTTAGAAGAGGCTACATATGTAAATGTGGTAAAGTTCAAGTAAGAAGCAATCAAGAAACTTTATATCAGCTAGAGAAGGCAAAACCTCAAAGTTCAGGTAGGCATTTGAGCTGTAACATTTACTAACATCCTCTACACCTACAAAATATAAAAACTATGCTATAACTTTTTTTACATATAGAACTAATTTTTAACTAGTTTTCCTTTATGTGATTTGCATAAAATAAGAAAGCCATCGTAGATATGCTTCTTCAGTGTTGTGAGGAGCTCTACAGCAACAGGTACTTTCATGGAATCATAGAAACTTCTAAAATTGTTTTTCACAAATGATTTTATATAAATGGGTGCAAAATGCATTGCCACCTACTAGTTAAGAGAATCTCCTCAGAATACCAAATTTTTAAAATATGTCCCCAAATTGCCTCCTGCACCTGCCTGATCTACTGGCTCTTTCTGATATTGTGCAAGTATTCAGTTTTTATAGGTACTTCAAATGCTTTTCCTTCCTTGAAAATTCAATTGTGAAAAAAGATCTCTGGAGAGATACACTCCCAATCCTCTGTCTCCTCTTTTGATTGCTAAATGTACTTCCCGCACAGAGGAACCAGGTGGACAGATACGGGAATGCCAGGCAGTTGTTATCACACCTATCATGCTCCAACAGCTTGCCAGAGTTTGCAATGGAAAAAGGAGGGAGTCAGCATGGGGCGCTAATTCCATTCAGCTGTGCAAGAGGTGGATGGAAATGAGCTTCTGTGAGGCAAAACTCTGAAGGAAGGCCGGAAGACAAGATTTCATGATCCTACCCTCCTAAGAGGTAGCAAAGGTAGTATGTAATGAGAAAAAACAAAAATGAAACAAAATACCATCTCTCACTGGCTGTTTATACTAAGGCAGCTTGATACATCCAGCCCTACAAAGTAAATAGGCATCTCCAAGACTTACAGGAGGCCAGTCTGGTTACCATCAGGGAAGAATCAGGCCAGGAATTTTCACCTGCAGGATTTTCCATTTACAGTAAAAAGTGTTTTGTTGTCCTAATCAGGCAGGCATGAATATGTGAGATGAGAGCTACGTTTTAGATGAAAACTCCAAGAAGGAAGGACACTACTCTGGTTTTCTTCAGATTGAAAATTTATTGGAGATATTCCTCCTGAAAAACAAACTCAGATGTTGACAGTTATGAAAGCTTTATTTGTCTAACATTTCCATGCTAGGATACATTTTAGAAAAGCAACCCTTTGAAAAGCTCTGAAGAATTGCAGAAAGGCCAAGTGAACAAACAGAATGTTCTGACATTTCCTTTCTTGAATACTGTTTATAAGTCATCTAAACCAGTTTGTCATTCCAAAGACTAAAGACTGAAGTCCCAAAATAAATGTTGGTCACAACAACCATGCTTTGCATTGGAAAAAGAATGTCCTAGTTGCCTGAAGGTTACAGGCATAAACAGAGTCAAGGTTTTGAATATTGTGTAATGTGCATTTGTTGTTGAGCCTGTTTAGTTCCTGGACAGTGATGTGAGGTGCAACAGTGACAAGAGCTACTGTTATGGCCAGCTTTGAGCAGTATGGACAAAGTTTAACCTTCGAAGAAGTAGTAATTTTAAAATAATCATTGCTGATTATCTCTGCTGACAGTGGTTTCATTGTTAAGTTGTTTTGTAACCATATAACTTTAACTACATTTTAATTCAAAGTGCTGATCTATTGTGACCATATAGACATATAGAGCATTAGATGAAAACTGAAATCCCACTGCAGTTCAGGCTAGAGGATTGTTTTGCTTAAAACTCTGTGAAGCAAGTACTGCTAATAATTATTTATTACCATGAAGGCATACTAAGTGACTTCTAAGCTTAGAGAAGATGAGATAAATAGTCCTTTAAAACCTAAGGCAGGGATTATCCTATTGCTGGTCAAGATTAGTCAAAGAAAAAATAAAAATAGTAACATCTGGCTAGTTTTTCTTCTTTCTATGAATTTTCTTCTGTAAGGAGACTCAGAATGTGAAGATTTTTTTCTGACTTGGATTGAAGAAAAGATTTTGAAATCTTGACATTTATGGCTGCAAAGAATTGTCATGCTTGTTCTTCCCTGAAGTGTTTTGATATTAAATTTTACATAGAACCTGGAGAATGGGTGGAATGTACTGAATATTCATTCCCACCTCTCAACTTCATGTCAATAACATTTTTCACACTCTTCACCAAACAGACTGTGCATGTGTTTCCATGTGTTATATTTGTGAGTGGCATGACTCAACTGCAAAAACAAAATGTTTTCACTGTAAAAACGCCTAAAAACTATTAGGCACTTAGCCCTAGAATTTTGGAAACTTAACTTTCAGTGTGCATTTTGCCACTCTATTAGTTAAAGTTTTGTAGTCAAAATAAGTTTTACTAAGCTTTAGTTCAGTAAAAATGTAATTTTAAAAGAGATTCTAGAGCACTCCACTGAGATCTCAATCAGCTCTTCCTGTTATGTTTTCTTTTTACATGTGAATTCAAGGTAATGAAAATTGCTGGAAAAGAAGTCTGGAATGAGCTGTAGTGTCTGTGTAGTCAGATGATACTTGGTCCTGTGTCTTAATTTCATTCAGACTGATTAATTCATTTATTGCAGTTTGGGACTAAAAAAAAATTAGGTGAAACGAAAAAAAAATTAGGTAAAACTAATTTCTGATAGGAAGGAAATATTCTCAGTAGCCAAGAGTAAAAACCAATACATCAAGACAGATCCTTTAAGAAAGAGACAGATTTCCATTTTAATTAAGGTTCCTTCCCAGCGTTTAAAACGGTGTCTGAGGTGATACTGTGAAAACATTGCCTGGATTATAGCAGATCCCACATCTGCAAATAAGAAATTCTCAGTACTGTACAAATGCACCATCATATCAGATGGATTAATTTTAATAAAATAAGCTCTATAGACTTTGCTCAACTATATTGTGGTTCATGGGTGAAACCCTGATAGGGAGTGTGTGGTAAACCTGTGAATTTTTTGTGCAGAATGCGCCATTTTTGTCTCTTGGCAGGGAAGGGATTACACAGTATTACAATTATTAAAATTCTAATTTGGGGCCAGGTTTTGCCCTCAGGAACTTCCTTAATTTCAGCAGGGAGTTGTGCATGTTTATCTGATTGAAGAATTTGGACACTATCATTCTTGGTTAAGGTAACTTTTTTCTTTAACAAGAATGTGCACTAGTCAAAACTAAAATCTGAACGTAGCAGAGACAAGTTTCCTACCAGGAGACAAATGTCAGTAAGTGTTTTGTGTTGATAACGTAAAGTGATTTCCTTGTAAAGGGAGTGGGAGATGGAGCAGAAGGAAGGAAAGAGGGATCTTCTTCCAGATACCTTGTAGGCTTGTTTTTAAATTATGACTTTGGATCTAACAACAGGTTTGGCAAGTGTTTGCCTTGGAAATCCTGACACCATGCCAGATTTCCTTAGCAGGTTTGTAGTAGAGTGTGCATTTTTTAAATACACTGTAATCATTTCAGACCACATAATTAGAAACACAAAGCAGTTTACTGAAACATAGTGATATATTAAGAGTTCACTTAATTACACATAAAGAAACAAGTCAGACTTCAAAACCTTTACTCAGTTTCTGTTTTATTTGCAACTGGGGCATGCTGATGGGACTTTGCCTGTTTAACATCGAGTAGGAGTTTCAGAATTTTAACCTGAGGGTAAAATTTTCAAAAGCATTTAAGTGACTGGCTCACTGAAAATCAGTAGGACTTTCACTCCTTAGGGCAACACTTTAAAAAATATGTAGAAACCAAAGTCCAGTTCATTTCAGTGTCTATGTGTAGTAAAAAAAACTTCCATCTTTCCTGTCCTAAATTTCCTTAAAAGAGAAGTGTTACATTTCAGTGTCATTTAAGAGTTTCCAAAAATGTTATCACCAATGGACAGGCTGTTATTCTCATTTTTTTTTTTTTTTTTTTTCATTTGTAAAATGTTTTGGTACTCTTTCTTTTTCAACACATGCAGAAATCATAAAATATGTTTTGGATGATAAGCCACATTGTCTTCAAACTTGTCTTAAAATTTTACTGCAAATGTTCAAGAAGGGTTCTTCACTCTACTGTAAATTTTCCTAGAATTAAAAAAAATCTTCCCTTTTCAGTCTATTTAATGTCTTTTTTGATAAAAGTATAATTTACCTCCTTTGAAGCCGCAGCTTGACCTAAATTATTTTGTCTACATTATGTATAAGAGCAAGCAGGAAAAAAAAATTGTAATATGGCATTTAGGGAGATGAAGAAGACATAAATCTGAACTAATTAGTAATTCTTATTAATGAGAATATATGTTATTTTTTCCATTGAATCTTTCAAATGTAATTTACTGAGAAATTAAAAAGTGTCAGTATAGAAAAAACCTCAGTATTCAAAAATCTTTGGGTTTAGAATTTGCAGCATGGGAGGGTATCTAGGTTCTCTAACATGTTTTCTGTATGAGCTTTAAAACTATGCTAACTTGTTGCACAACAGCTTACAAGTTCTCAACAGTTGCATTTATTACAATTTTACCTCACTTTCAGACAAGTTCTCTTATCAAGCTCCAAATCACATTTTAGGCAGCTTTGAAGTACATTACTAATATACTTATTGCTTAACAGAAAATATCCTGACAGTCCTTTCTGTTTTAAGGTGCAAAGTAATAAATGTCAGCTTATTTTTTGCAATCATTTATCTGAGCCTGTTCTTAATCTCAAAGTATCTGGCTTTGAAACAAGTCAGAAGTGCAGTGGTCTTCTTCTTGGAACTAACAATAAAAATATAAACACAATAAACAATATAAAATTTATATATACAAATTTATATAAAATTTATATAAACAATATAAAATTTTGAACCTTTCTTTCCATGACACTTTCATTCTAATTCTGGCCCTTTCCTGTCATTATTAAAACTGGGCAGGTCTAAGTTTTATGAAAAATTGAGGGTTCCTTCTTTTTTTTGTGCACGTTCAGCGATCATGTGGTTTGCAAGGCTCTCTGGCAGTCATTTGTACTTGTCAGTGCGTACTCTTCTATTCCCTGTGGCTGTTTTGTGCTGCTAGACAGGTGTGTGCACTCTGCACAAAACTTTGCCCTTTGGACATCATTAGAGTGTCTAAGAAACATGGAGAATGGGATCCTGACAGACTTATAAATGACCATGAAGAAGGGAATTCTCTTTTGGGATCATTATGGAACGTTTGCCTTATATTATTCCACATCCATTGAGAGAGCATGGTTTTTCCATCACAGAAAATGCAAAAAGCAAGATTTAAGGTGCAGATAACTCTGATACCATTCTCTCTGAAGAGTGATGGATGGCTTTACCACTATGTTTAGGTTCACTCAGAAGTAAGGCTGTTAATATAGGAGGAGCAGTTAAGCTGAAAAAAGCGTGTAGTTAAATGTAGCACTTTATCCCTCGCTACATGTACAAACATTTAATCTGGTTAATGGGTTTCTGCCCTGTGCCTTCCCCACAGTCACTTTTCAAACATCTGAATAAACAAGTGTCTTTGCACTATGCCAAGCAGCAGAACGAAGCTTTCTTGTATCCTTGGGAGCAGTGAAATCCAGACTCCTGGACCCTTCACACCGAGCACTCAACCTCTCCAGACACTCAGGTATAGTCAGTATGCCCCAGCTAATCTTCAGCATCATAATGGAAGATAAAGGAGAGAGAATTTACAGCCTAGGACTCAAAGCTCATAGAGTTTTATAGATCAATAAGAACATCCTGAGCTATGCCCAGGGGCAAAAAGGAAGCCAGTACAGACTTCAAAGACCTTGTGTAATATATTCCTTATGGCCAATATTACAGATTAAGCAGAGCAATGTTCGACACAAGCCATCGAATCTGACTAGAATGAGAACAGATTACACATTGTATAAGTCTACTTTGGAGGCTATGAGGAGAACTTAGAGCCTTCACCTTTGAGAACTCATCACAACATTTAACTAATGATAGCAAAATATATTTTAAGTCTGGAAACTCATCCTGAGTTTAAGCAATAAGAAACACCTTTTTATTCTGAAGTTCACTGAGGAAGAATAACCAAATTTATCTGATCAGAAGTCCTTCAAGCAACTTCTAATCTCTCTCAGGGAGACTCAGAAAAAGTGAAAGACTGCAAGCTCTAGGTTTGATAAAGAAAGTATAAATCAAACTAACTGACAAACTCCTCAGAAGCCTGCTTACCTTTCAAAGCAGGGAGGCTGACACTACTGACCAAGAAACTGAAATCACAATATTTTTGTACAATATGTGTATCAAGTGGAAAACATAAATAAAATTAAAACAATGTCTACTCTCTGTCTAGTACACAGAAAAATGAGGTAATCTATATTATCTTTCCTGTGGCAAATTCAGGGCCAAACTTTTCCTTTACAAAGGCTGTAAGAGTCTTTTTGTGAGGTCTTCCATCTCTAAGTGACAAGACCAAGAGATGTACATGACAAACGTATATCTAATGGTTTAATCTAGACTAAATTTGAAAGGATGATCATTAGCTTTCATTGAAAGCTGAAAAGGTTGAGGCCTAGCAAGCTCCTTGTAGACCCAGCCCTATAACAACTCCAAAGTCCCATTCATTTTCCCTGTGAGAAGATTATATGCCTTATTTCAAAGAAAACAGCTCTCAAGGTAACCTCTGACTTTTTAAAGACTTGTCTAATGTGGGAAAATCTCTCTGCTAGGAAGAGGTCCCCTGACTGGTATACACAGGTACTGTGGATACCTGTGTATGTACAGGTACTGTGGATAACTGGAAAATTGGTTCCATGCTTTTAATTACAGTGGCTTAGTTCAGCACAGAGACTATCCTGCAGGATAGGTGAGATGTATAAAGATCTGTATGATCTGTGAATATGTAAAAAAAAAAGAAGTAGGACTTCAACATCAACAAGGTTCACTGCTGTTGAAAAAAAAAAAAAAAGCTCAAATATTAATGATCTGTAATGTACATATTTTTTTTTATTATTATTTGCTTAAGAAAACTTGTTTTTTTTAAGGGAAGGTAAAATGCACATCTTTGCTTTTGGGGTTAGATTAGATTCTCCATGAGACTGGAACTTGGCGCTTTGTAAGGGGTTAGCAGTGATCCCACTTCTCCATACATTACCCTGCTGAAAGATCTGACTCTGCCTTGCAACATTCTTGTTATTCCAGAACTGGGTTGGGCTAGTCATAATAGATGCAGGCAATCAACTCAACTTCCCCACACACAGCTCTGCCAGTAAAACTCACTTCACCTTGCAACACTCCTGTTTTTCCTGTGTCCTTTAAGCAAAAGCTATCAGTTTGGCACTCACTGTGGATGTGTCCTTACTCCTGCTGAAATCCAGGATAACTTTCTTAGTGATGCAAGAGGAAAGTGTTGCTGATATAGACAAATGTCTGCTTGTGACTAGGGTGAAACAAAGTTTCTCTGAATGTCTTTGAATGACAGATTTTGATCCTGGCAATAGATGTAACTAACCTGTGTTCCACTTATGATTTTATTACAGCAATAAAATCAGTGTGACTTTAGATATCAATTCAGTTACAGAGAGTGTAAGTGAGACTATAGTCTAACCTTTACATAATATGGCCTTCTGCAAGACTCTGCTTTTTCCCAAGAAAAGGGTTTCCTTTCTAGTTAGAGCACTAGAGTTTTCAGTGTTGATCACTGTTGTTTTATTTATTTTGAAAATTTACAGAGCATTCACCATGATGCAGACAAGCATTGGACTACTGGCAACATCTCAGTTTACACTGGTGTTTGTATCTGGGCTATGCAATTTTATGTAAAATCAAGTAAGTGCATGCCACAATAAAAAAGTATGCCAAAGTAAGGATTATTCTTCCAAAATTTTGAAAAAAAGATTTGCATGTTTTCTCTTTGTTTCCTTTATCACATGAAATAATACATTAAAATATAAGAAGGCAATGTACAAAACTAAAAAAGACTAGTTTGGTGAATGGCATGGTGAGAGGCTATGAATATGGATACGTTTGTACTAAGGAGCCTAGAGGAGACACTTTTTATGTGTGGTGATACAGAAATACATACTTATAACTCTGCACACCAGGGAGAGAATATTCCCCTAAACCAAGTAATTTCCCTTGCAGTACTCCCTGTTGATCAAAGCTGCATAATTTAAAGCATCTAGAGGCAGCTTTAAATTATTCACAATATTTTTTTAAAAAACTTTTGGTATATTGCAGACAGCATTTGTGTAACTAGGAGTCTTCTGTAAGTTCTATAAATTTTGCATCCTTATAGAGCTCATCTCAGTTTGAGAAGAGGGTACATAACTTTGCATAAGTTGGGCAGGAAAGACTCATTCTGATACTGTGTTAGTCACATCACACCACAGTGCCAGGCATGCAGGACAATGCAGGGCAGAGCCGGCAGTCTCTAGGTCTCAGCCTGAACGCTGCTGTGTTCTGGTTCCTAAGAGTTTTCTGATACCCTCAAAAGCCCCAAATAGGAATCCTGCAATTAGTGCATCTAACTCCTCCTTTACTGCAGTCTTCTCTCCTATTGGTGAAAGGTCTTCGCAGCTCATGTAGGGACCCCACCCCTTTTGTGGGTTTTCATTCTGAAGCTATCCACAACTTTACACCTGAATGAATGCCAAACCTCTCTGAATATATAAAGGAAACCTGCAAGAGCAATTTCAGTTACACAGAAGAAGCAGAAGGAAAAGATTTCATCCAGCTTTGTCAGACAGCCTGAACCAGCCATGCTTCTCCCTGCCATTCACTTCTATGGCTTTCTCCTGGCTTGCATCTTCACGAGAAGCTACTTGGCTTTCAAGAACGATGCCACAGAGATACTTTATTCTCACGTTGTTAAACCCGCTGCGGCGAGCCCAAGTAGCAACAGCACGTTGAATCAAGCTAGGAACGGAGGCAGGCACTACACCAGCACTGGATCCGACCGTAACAGTGAGTATCCCACCGGCGGCACTTCCACCGCAGCCGTGGGCGGCAGTCCCGCCTGGCCCGGCCCCGGGAGCGGGAGCGGAGCCCCGGCCGGAGCCGCGCATCCCGCGGCAGAGCCCCGGCTCCCCTCCCCAGCCCGAGCACGGCGCTCCAGGGACCCGGCGCCGGGGGGAAGCCGGGCCACGGGGAGATGCTGCTGGTTCCGGGCCGGGATCTGCCTCGCCGGGCGGCCTCCGAGCCAGCCGCCCTCCCACCCCCGTGCTGGGAAGTCCTGTAGGACCGGCTCTCTCGGGCAGGTTACTTCCTGAGGGAGGTTCATCCAGGAATGCCGGGTTCTATGGCATCTCTCCGGCAGGGAAGCGAGATAAAGAAAAAGGAGAAAGAGGCATTTCCAGAGCGCTCGCTTTTTTGACTCACCTCCCACTGCGGGCAGGGGAGGTGTCTGGGCTACTTTTCAAGTGCAATAAAAAACTCTGAATTTTGTTCCCGCTGTTTAGTTTTACTTCCTGCCGTAGCACTTATCCGCTTAACACCTCCAGCAAAAGTAAACAAATCAGCTCGTAATTTACCCATGATCTCTGCTCTAACTTGCCTTTTTTATATCCAGTCTTTTCCTTCTGAGTTTTATGTATGTAAGTCAGATACGTGGGGATCTGGAAACCTGCTGACTTTATCTGTTCCCTCCCCTGCACACCCCCTTAAAATGAAAGAAATCCAGATAGAGAAGCATACACACACACACACACACACCAACCCACCCACAGCAACTTGATAAAAATAGAGTCATCCCTGGAAAGTGAAGGCAACAAGTGACACTGATACCTTTCAGCTAAGCCAGGTGTGTCAGCTTCTGTGAATGCTAAGGGTTTAAATGCACAGGAAACATCTCATCATTATGAGATTACTGGGACAGCCCAGTAGGTATTCATTGTCACTGAGCTGTCACTGCTGAAAAGCTGAGCCGGGGAAGACAGAAAAACAGAAGGAAAGACAAACTTAGATCTCTGACCAGATGCTTCCAAGTACATTCCTGAGTGCAGCTGCAGGAAGGCAAGCTTGAATCTTTTCTACAAAGCAGGCAGGAGAGCAGCCCTGTCAATATTCCCTGGGATCTGCCTGCAGATTTCCAGTCCCCTCTGCCTGCCCACCCTGAGATACAAGGGACAGGGTGAAGCAATCTTAACGCAGTGCCTCAGTTCAGAACTTGCTTCCAAAAATCCAAGTAGAAACAGAGGCAGCCTGTAGCTGTGATATGTAGATAGATGTACCTTCAAAGCCTTTTATGATTCATTCTGAAATGCTTCTAGTAATTACTTCTATTTTAAAAGCGTTAGTTAATTGCATTGTGTGTAGAATCTGTGCCGTAATTGTCCTTCGGAAAGAAGGAGAGCACAGACAGTAAAGATTGCTTATTAAAATTAAGCACACTGTGGGCGTTTATTTCAAAGTATAATTACTGAAATAAACAGTTGTGTTTATTGCAGGGTGCAGAGCCGCACATAGAGACGGGTACAAACATGCCTGTATGAGAAGCTCTGCATGTTGACTCTGTCAGCTGCCTGAGAGAATTTGCAGGATCCTCTATGTTACATATAATATACAGACTACAGACTAAGTTACAAAGACAGTGTTCTCTTGAGGGCGAAAGGACTCCTCTGAAATTGTTACTGCTAATCATTCAAACTTCATAGGCAGAACCCCATTCTGTGGTAACTTCAGCTGTTACCACTTCTGCAGTGTCTGCTCGGAGCCGCAGAGTTCATGGGAGAGTTCAGTCCACTGTAACAATGGAATGAGAAGAAACACACTGTTTGAAATTAATTTAAAAGCATTTCAACTGTTTCCAAAGCAGTGTTTTTCCCCATGCTAATGATCCAACATAATTGTTGTAAACATCACAAAGCAGATTCCCTAGACTGAGAACGAGCAGGAAACATTTCTTCCCTTGGGGCATTTTTTCTCTTCTAAAAGGTATGTCCCTGAGAAGAAGTGTAGAGAATAAAAGTGCCTCTTCTACCACAACTGCTGAAGTGCGTGTCATTAGGATTTCTTTATGCTGTTGTATTATCCAGAGATACCATCAGCACTTGAGGCCCTTGTGTTGGGGGACACAACAGTAAAGAGATGTCCTGTAAAGATTACAGCCTACTTCTGTAAAACATACTTGGTTAATGTGAAAATGACTGGTTAAGGAAATCACTCCATTCTGAATCTCAGTGTTTCTTGTTCTATGCATTCTGCAGATCGCGTTCAAGTTGGTTGTCGAGAACTGCGATCCACCAAGTACATCTCAGACGGCCAGTGCACCAGCATTAATCCCCTGAAAGAACTGGTGTGTGCTGGTGAATGCCTCCCTTTGCCACTGCTGCCCAACTGGATTGGAGGAGGTTACGGAACCAAGTACTGGAGCAGGCGGAGCTCTCAGGAGTGGAGATGTGTCAACGACAAAACTCGCACTCAGAGGATCCAGCTTCAGTGCCAGGATGGAAGTATAAGAACCTACAAAATAACTGTGGTCACGGCCTGCAAGTGCAAGCGATACACCAGGCAGCACAATGAGTCCAGCCACAACTTTGAGGGAACCTCTCAAGCAAAACCCATCCAGCACCATAAAGAAAGGAAAAGAGCCAGTAAATCCAGCAAGCATAGTACAAGTTAAAAGTCAAACATTTTCTGCTCTCTCATCTCCCTCTCCTTGTGCCAAAATTGAACTCACCTGTAACCATTTGCATTACCATTCTGACTGCTTAAAGACAAGTCTGCCATTGCTGTGTTCTCAGTAGACACTACATGCTTATTGCTTTGACCAAAATCAAAAGGGGCATTCTCAGCATATGGACTTTTTGGGTGATTTTCCAAATGCTCAAGATGGGGAATAATACAAGCCTTCCAAAACCGCACTATAAACTTTTACAATTTCTCCAGCCATGGAAGCAAAGAAAAATTGCCAAGAGTATTCACTGAAGTCAATTTTGTAAAATGATGCTTTGTTGTGTGTTTTCCTGAGAACATTTATCACATCTATTGCCTTTTATATCATGTTTTATGATCTTCTGACAACAGCTTAAAATACAACACCTTGTATCTGCTTTCAGATTAATTCTTAAAAAAAGGTGCTTTGCATGCTCATCTTTCTCTTATCTCAGTATACCAAAAATTAAAATATGCATGGCAGCAATCAAAAAGTAAAGCTGAACAAACTATTTATTTGTTGTTGTAATTATTTAATGAGCTTTTATGTGTATTTCCCTTCAAAATTTCCCTATGTTTATAGCTTTTCATATGTATCAAAGTATTTTCCTATGATTTGGGGCTGGATTAGAACATAC
Organism: Ploceus nigricollis; assembly: GCA_013399945.1. Taxonomy (NCBI): domain Eukaryota; kingdom Metazoa; phylum Chordata; class Aves; order Passeriformes; family Ploceidae; genus Ploceus; species Ploceus nigricollis. The sequence continues at coordinate 1,904,598 of VXBC01001498.1, forward strand.
ATTTTGTAGATAATGTAAAATAGACATTTTAGCATTTAGGTATATATATTTTAATTTGGAACATTCATAGACTTAGGTGTTATTTTGACATAGCAACATAAAAACTGTATTTTTCATTCTTCATCTTGTATTATTTTTGTTTAAAATGTGTGCAATCAAAAGACAGATATGACTTCCTTTCAAATTCATTGGTTTCTTTTTTTTTTTTTACAAAAATAAACACTGCTAAAAACTGTATTGTCTGGCTCTCTGTATGAAAATGCACACATTTCAACCGGTCACAACACTTAAAAAAAAGGGAGAATATTATTTGGTTTAAAAAAGTCTATCCATAAAATTTAACATTGAAACAATCTTTCTCAATGTAAAAATCTTATATGACCATTTAAAAGATGGTGCTTATTAATGGTCCAAGTCAGGTTCTTATTTAACAATTCTCAAGCTCTACATTTCAGAAGAAGTGTGTATTTGAGAAATTTTACAAGCTAGTGAGACACTGCCATTTTTTTTTCTTTTCATTAGTAATGATCAAGTCAGTAAAATGGCATAAATTACATATGGTTTCATTTTTTCTACAGAACCAATAGAGTTCTGCACTTTTATTCATACATTCTTATAGAATGTATCAGAAAATTAGTAATTAATCTACTTTTCAACACATAGTGCACGAATCACCTGTTCTTAATCTTTCAAGCTGTATTTAAACACTATGGGCAAGATTTCATCATGGGATTCTGCTGTTCTTAAATCATTAACTTTTACAATCCATTTGCACCCAAAGTAAAAATTACACAAGAGGAGAGTAATGAAAAATCTTACCTGATAAGGTCTCACCCAAGTTCTCTTTGACCTTCTTTTTATCTCATCGTATTTTGCATTTTAATTCCAAAAGATTCATCATGAAATTCTTGGCAGAGGTCTTGGTCATTAATGTAGAACTGTTTGAAAATCACTGCTGCTGCCTGGCTTGACTTACTGAATCCAAATTTTTATTGACAAAATGTAATGATTTTTCCTCAAAGTTACTTTCAAGAATTCACTTTAAAATTTGCCTTATGTAAAAGAGAGATACACTTTTAAGTGATCCACATGGTAGTACAGTTAAAAACCCCCATGGCATTAATGAACTAGTTGTTTCAATTTCACTTTTGTGACTGTGAAAATATCAAAATGATGAGACCAGAGAGCATTTATACTTAAATTCTCTGATCTTAAAGGTGCTTCTTTTAAGCATAAAAGGAGAGCTGATGAATAAATGAGTTAGCAGGGAGAGAAGTTAAATGACATTGCTCTAGGCATATCAATTCAGCAGACTTAGATATTTTTTTTTTTTAACAGACATTACAGTCTTGTTCAATCATTTCATGACAGAAAATTTTTTCCCAAATGCCAAACATCTATCTATTTTTAAATTGCTATCCAGCTACTTATTCAAGATGAGAAAACAAAATATTGAGGTAGTGGACCGAAATATAACCAATTTCAATGCCAACAGTCACTAAAAATCAGTAAAGCTGCTCTACCTGTTCTGTGTTTAACTTTCAGAAATAAGAAGGGTGAAAAAACTGCACATCTTGCTCATATCTCTTCTTCAGTCAGTGAAGCTGGACTGTAGGAACAAAATACATGTTTAATATCAGTTTACATTTAGAAATAGGGATATTAATTTCTAGATTGTCCTTTTATGCAGAACTACCCTAAGGGGAATAATCTGACACACTTCTGCTAAAATACTTTGTGAAATTTTGCTGGACATGCTATAGAAAGACCATGGGACCCATTTCTAAGTCTGGCATATTTGAGGGAGTATGAGGGAAACCAGCAGGAGCTGTGTCCGTCAGCAGCAACTTAACTTTGATGTGCCACCTGAGTTAGCTAAGGTCTCTTCTTTGGCCACGACTGGCCTTTTGTGGGAGAGATCTGCAGGAAAGCAGCACTAGAAATATGTTAATGTCATATTTTCTGAAGGAATAATGTTACTCTGTGATGCAACTTGTAGCTCAGAATGCTTCAATGCAGCCTATACAATCTGCCTTCTGTTTCATCCTGTTACATGTGAACTCACAAGGGTCTATCCAAGGATCCAGACAAAAGGCATTACACAAGTACGTCTAACTACTTTCTTGTGGAGAATCTCTAACATGTAAAGTTGCAGTGGGTAGGATATGGGCCATTGCTCTTCTGGAGGTCAGTGGCCAAAGACTCAGCTTTGCTTAAACTGAAATAATTTTAGACATGATACATCTCCAGTTTGCTTCTGTGTTAAAAAGGAAAGATAAACATATTAAAATTTTCAGCTAAAGTATTAAGTCAAATAGATACAAGAAGTATGTAAATGTTTTGAAAAAGTACAATGTAGAGGCAGATTAGATAATTTTTTTTTCATGCATTAGACTATAAATAGTCCAGATTTATTACACTAAATTATATAGAAGTTGACTTTCTCAATGATATTCAATCATATAGGCAGATCAGAATTCCAAATGCTTTCTTAGAAAGCATTTCAAACATCTAAAAAAGAACCTAATAATTTTATAATTTCTCATATTTGCTTCCTTAGAAAACTAAAAGTGAATAAATTAGAAACAATCTGTTAATTTGCCATCACTATTTCATTACTTTTGAGTTGATGAAAGCTGCTCCCAGCTAAGGGGTAAATTGTTTTATAATGAGTAGAAATCAATTTTCCTTAGACATTATTAGAAACAAACTTAGCCAGATGCTGATTGTTTTGATAGCATGGAGGCACTCAGAGGCACACTTCTTAGAGGCAGTGATAGATAGTATGTGTCATTAAGACATTTCTCAACTGTGGAAGTCATAAGGGCCTGACATTTGCAATCTAGACTAGAAAGGCCCTTAACAAGTTTATTTATTCAGTTATTTAATAATAGTAACAAATCTGCTGCTCTCGCCTTTCCAGCAGCCTTGGAATCAAAATCACCCAATACAAGCTCAGTCATTTGTTTGGAAATAAAGCAGACATTTGAATAACAGCCTTCAAAATACCTAACAGATTTCTGCTAGTAAATCACTTTAGTCCTTCTAACCTTGACCTTTATATCCTTCCTGAAGAAGTACAACATTAATCAAGAAAGGACTGTTCAATACATTCCACTGTGAGAGTCTTGTTGCTACAGTATTAACCTGGAGGTGTTCAGTTGAAAATTATAAGGAATCCTTAGAGTTGGAAGGTATCCTATTCTCATGATGCATTTCCTTTCCTGGAGGCCAGGCGAGGAGCTTTGATTTTAAGTTCATTGACATACATATAAACATCACTCCAGGCTAAACCTGAAAATTCTCTAGAGATTTATGAGCTAAGCAGACATTCTGTCACTGGATTTGCTAATTTTGCCTGAACGTCGCCCCCACGACAAAAAGCCTGCCCATGCATCTTTCTGAAAGACATCCAGCCTTTCAGCTCACTCCTTCTGTGAGTTATGTGGACTGACACACTAGAAAAGTGTGATTTACAAGAGATATTGCCTACCACTGAGTTAGTATTCAAACATCTACCTCACTTAGTACTTCCATGACAAGAAAATACTCTTAATTTTTAATTAAGGCTTATTGAACAACATGCCATGAAAATAAGTTGTCTCTACTAATTGCTGAGAGAAATCTTTAGAATCACTGGACTGTAACTCCATTTTGGGAATGTGCATTTTCTTACCTCCCTTTGGTTTGACATGAAAAGTGAAAAGAGATGATGTTACATTATCTGAAGTTCAGGCCTTCTTAATGCTTTTTTACAACCACAAAGAAATACAGAGGATGTCTTAATAGAAATGAAAATCTGGACAACCTCTTTAATAGGGATGTTTGTGGAATATGGTACTTCTTGAATGTAATGGAAAATAAAATAAAATAACTCAGTAATCAGAAAAGAGGCCTAAATCAAAATCCCCTGAAATGATAATATAGTTCTGTTTACTAAACTGCAATGCTAACTCCTGTCACAGTGTTTTTTTTTTTAAAAAACAGTGATTTTTACTACCATCTGCTTAAATAAAAAATACTAAATCACAAAAAAATGTTTTGAATATTTTGTTGATTTCTTGTCCCCTGGTCTATTTTAGTAGTTGTACAATACTGTATAATTGTCTCATTGTTTAAACCCTTAGCTGTTCTGAATTACATTACTACAGCACACTTGCTTTTTGGCACATAAGTATTTAAAATCTCTTTTTAGAATGTCTGGATGCATAATTTTTAAATTTTGACTACTGAGAGGAAAAGCAATGCTCTGACTTGGCTTAGGAGTTCCACATTTGATTTGTTTTGTTAGCCCCAGTGAGAAGTGACTTAGTGAAGAAGCTGTAAAGCAACTTAATAAAAGCATAAACCATTCTGTGAAGTCTGATGTTTGGTTGGATAAAGAAGAGCTATCCAGGCACAGTCATTAAAGTTCTTTTATATAAAACAGTGGAGAACTGAGAGAGAGGGCCTAAGGAGAAAAGTACTTGCCTGGCCCTACCACAAGAACAGCCACTGAGAAATGAAGTGACTGTGCAAAGCTTTAAAACACTCTGCAGCACAAAGACTTTGTTTGAATTGCAGCTGAAGCAAGTTTAAGCATCTGTGGCTTGTTAGATTATTATTTTATTTATTTGCTTATTTATTTATTCGTTTACTTTGGGATGGGTTGGAGAAAGCCTTTTTAGATTCCCTATGGCCATTAAGTTGGGATGGAGAACAGAGGTCTGAGTGTTTCTAAAATGCAAAGCTGCAAAAATTTTGGTTTTAGCAAGGAACACTTGCTTTTGGTGTATTTTTCTTGTCTTCATTAAAAACGCCTGCTGAAACTTTTGCTTTTGTGCATCTTTAATGCAATTTTTAGGACAGTAGCCAGAACAGCTTATAGCACCTAGGAACTGGTTGTATCACTGCACTACATCTTTTGTTTTCAGATACTGAAATGCCTGAACCTGGGTATGTCTAGAAGAGGAGAAAGAAGAGAAGATGAATGAAAATAAGGGAACAAAATGGCATGTGGAGAGCAGCATATGCTGTGTGTTCTTAATTTTCTTCTATCCTCACAACTTTTCATGAGACTTCAAAAGACTTGCTCCATCTGCAGATTGCCAAGCCCACTAGCCCATGAACATTGCTACCCCTAGAATTCCACACTGAACCAGGGAAGTCAGGGAGACTTTAGAATCTGCCGTCTTCACAGAAATGCACATTCTACTGCACTGTTCATATCTTCTGGTGAGTGACCACAGCCTCCTATTTCTGAGGAGAATGGATACTGCCTAAGCTGACAAGATTCATGCAGAGGTTTCTTAGAAAGCTATCAGTCTGTCACACACCTGGACTTCCTTGTTGAAGAATTTGGCTCAAAATCTTACTTACCACCTATATAAAATATATTAAATATCATATACATGTATAAAATTACAGTAATCTGATTTTGCAAACAAGACCATCAAGAATACACTAGTGAGTTATACATAAAACCTCTTCTAGCTGTTATGCAACTATTGTCCCCATATTTTCTTTTGATCTTTTTGTAATCAGTTATGAATCTTGACATCTCTCCCAGAAGAAAATGTTTGCAACATAAATATTAAGGATTTCCATTTTTATTTGCTTAATTTAATACTTCTTGGCATACGTCTTCTGTAAAAGCCCACATTAGACACACCATTCAAGCCACTGTCTGAATCTTAAGAACATAGTACTTTGTGGTACTCTTTATCTACTCAAATACCGCAGTTCCTTGTAAATCTGTTTGTTTCTGCTCTTCCCTTTGAAACTTCTGGCTCTAGCAAAATCAAATTCTTTCCCATGGTGTTTCAATGACCAGGCTTGTTTCTTTACAATATTGACGTTACCTGTCCCACAATTCCTTTTCATACACACACTATACACACACCACACACACACACACACACACACACACACACACACACAGAAGGATGCATTACTTAATCCATTTTCTGAAGCATTCAGTACTGAAGAAAAGAACATATGAAAAACACAATAGTATTGGCACAGGTAAGTTCCAGGAAGAATTTTTAAAGTAAAATGAGTTGGACTGCATTACTCAGAAAAACAGTAGCAGGATACAGAGCATTTTTGGTCAAGTAGTTGGTTTGCATCCAGCTAGATTAGTATGTTGGAAAATGGTTAACCTTTGATGGTTGCTCAGCAGTGTATGCCTAACAAGCTGAGTCTCTGTATAAATTGTTGGATGACAGTAGCCATGTTGCTGCAGTTGGGAAAAATCTGTAACCTTAATCTTTCTAAAAATTGAACAGGATCAAAAGATTGATCCTTTCCAATCTGACATTTTCATGCTAGAACTGCAAAAGTCAGCAAAGGATAAGGCAAAGTATTAGGGCAAGACTACTGTTTTTAAGGACTACCATCCTGCATGTTTTTCTCACTATAAAGCAACTGTTTGGAAAGAGAAAAAAGATTCACAAAACTTACCACATGGCAGACTGCATTTTAAGGCACATCCCTTTACCAACTACCAAAAGGTTAGAAAGTAGCACTAAAAAATGAAAAGAAGAGGAGAAAAAGAACTACTTGCACATGGTTGTTTTGTCTAATGTATACTATATAAATACGCAATGAAGACTAAGTCCAGTTTTTGTGTTGGATTGTACCTTGCCTTGCCTGCTGTAATTTCAGTCCCCAATGGAATAGTTAGAACCAGTTTTCATTTACTGAGCAAAAACCGACATGGATGGAATCCCTCCTATATGGACTCTGGCAAACTGACTTCATCTATATTCCTTATATGTAGGGCCAATGAATAACACTCCTGGTATTCTTAAAGTAAGGCCCATTATTAACATGACAAGGGATGCAGAAACAATGCTTTGAGCACAGCAATAAATAGTAAAACTTGTACACCTATACATACCAAATCTGCGAATTTTCATTTGTGTTATTTGATTGTCTCCATCACTTGAAGTTTGGTGAATTGTTTCATATTCCTTCACAAACATTCCATGGAAATAACACAGAAGATGGCAAAGAATAAAACACAGCATGACAATATACACACATCAAAATTAAAACAAAGATTCAGAGCCATGAAAATCCCAACTTTATCCTAAATCTAACTTCAACTCTTATATATTTTCTAATGTTTCATTACATCATTCTATATCTCTGGCATCTTGTCATCCATGGCTCAACACCACTTACTTAACCAGTTCATAGACTATCTCTGCTTTGAATCATCTTGGGGAAAGGAAACTACCATTAGTCTTTCCTCAGAGGCAACTGTTTCTTCAGTCATGACTGGACATCTGTCAAAAATAAATATTTCCCTTTTTACTGACATGATAGGGCACTATCCTAATGGCTGGTGTGGCTCTTATGTCACAGTGAGAGAGGAAAACAGCCATAGCGATTTCCATCCCTCAACTTGCATGTCTTCATTAGAGTCACCATCCAGTGTACTCTGACAGCCAAAGACCCTAAACCACAGCTCCTATACACAGCACACTACATGGTGATGTTAAAGCTGAGATAGGCCTACCCAAGCCTGGCATTACTGAGCATCTGACTAACACATCTACAATCTACAAAGACCCTTCCAGAGCCAAGCGTCTAAGACGAGTCAGCCATTTCTAATGAAAAATTACGAAGACTCCATCGCATCACCTACTTGCCAAAGCACTCCCCAAAGCAGTAGCAGTCTTTTTTCAAGTCTTTAACATTTCTGAATTTCAAGAATTCTCCTGCAGTCAGGGAATTTCACTCTCATGAATTATTGGATTACATACTATAGGGTAATTATCTTATCTTTAAATTCTTTTACTTTGTGTACACAAAATACTAATCAGCTCCTGAAATAACCTTCCTCATCCCAGAGGCCTAGACGATTATCAGATAGAGAATGGATAAACACTTCAGGGGAAATATAACATTTTAGGGTGAAGCTTTAAAATGTATGCCAAACTTCAAAATCAATGTGTGTCAATTTTTTTCTAGCACTTGCATAGCACACAAGCAAGATGCTTCCTCTATGTATCAAGTATTCAGAGAAGAAATTTAGCTACCAAAACCATGTAAAACAATGTCAAAGGGGTTTGCACATATAAAGCACACAGGACACAACAGGTGAAATGCAATGCATGTTTTTCAACATACCTACAATGACGCTCAAGCATGAAAACACTCCTCTGTGTTCAAAGACCACATTTCCCTTACATTTCTAGGATTAATATTCTCTATCTGCACTTCAATTATTAAAAAAAATATTTTGCAGAATTGCCTATGAATGAAATTACCCTTAGGGATCTGATCTATAGGTGGCTCTTCACACACCGTATATAAGACATGTAAGCAGTCTTTGATATTTGATAGTCAACATTCACATCATTTAAGTTATGCATGTGTGTAACTCCCTTGCTGTACTTGCTGTTTTGATCTCAGTTCCACATACCAATAGGAGCAAATCAATAGCATAACACTTTATCTAAGTATTCCACACATCTATAGCATCTTTTATCAAAGAATCTCAGACCAAGAAATAACTCTTTGCAGTCATATTTGCAAAAATACAAATATAAATATATGCTAATGTGAAATAAGATAAGATTTCCCTAAAGGTGCTAAATATTCTTTGGAAAGAAAATATTTTTGCCCTTTTCAACATCGCCCCATCTACTATACTGCCTCAAGCTCTATGTTCCCTATGACACTATATTGATTTGGAAACCACTGTCACCACAGAGCAAATACTTCAAGGCAGCTGCTGTGCAACGAAGACTGAAATAGTGAAGATGTAAATCAGTCTAAAAGGACCATGTGGAGGGCTGATCAGCTCTCAGACTCAGGCAACAACTAGAAAATTGTGAAGAGCATAAAATAAAATTGGCACGCGATTATTTTTTCTAGTGATCAATCAGAACTAAAATAAAATATCTGGAAAAAAATAAGCATGCTTTCCATGAAACATAAGACTTGGAGATCTTGTGCAAAGTGCTACAAATAGCAACAGACATAGATAAAAACTGAAATTCTATCCTTTGGGGGGCTTCCTAATCTCTTTAGATAGGCAAGGAACCTGTGTCTATTTCTGTAAACAGTGACTTCTATGATTTGAGACAATTATTGGTGACTTCAGGAGAGCCAAGACTGCTTATCCTACTTGAACACAAAAACTGTCTAAAGGGAACTGGCATTCCACTTCCTTCCTTACAGCTCTGGATGTTCATTTTATGGCTTGCCACTACTGAAGTAAAAATTTATATATCTGGATAGAATTAGTGAAATACAATCCTGCAAACACAAGGTTCTGGTTAAAAGCCTGCACAACTGCTCAGAATGCTACAGATACCATGTTAGCTTCAAGAAGGGCTCTCAGATTTGTAATATTTTTATCTTTATGTTGTCTTTTAGAGATCTTGCACCTCCACAATATATGATGGGGTTTTTGTAATTTTGCTTTTACAATTTACTTTAACTTGCAAAATATTATTCAATTGCATGCATTTCCCTTTAAAACACTAGTGAACCTTGCTGCTTGTCAGGAAAAGGCAAATTCATCTTATTTTGCCTGCATTAAAAATAAAATGCTTCAGGAGTTCTGAAAAAAGGGACAATTTCTCAGCTATACCCCACCTACAGAAGACTCAACTGCAATTTTAAATTAAGAAATTTTATTCTTCCACTAATTTTTCCACAAAAGACTTTCAGAACGATATCTACCACTTCCATAACTCAATGTTCTCTAAAAACCCTATTATGAGTTTCAGGCATAGAAACAGATGATTTTTTTCCCCCAGCAGTCAAATTGTCAGGTGCATTTCACTACTGTAATTTGATTCCAATTTGTACACATCTTCTTTCTTCAATAGAAAAAAGGAAAAAAGGCCCACTTTTCTTTTCAAACATATGATTGGCATATTTACTGCATAATTGCAAACTACAACTGTGGTTTCAGATGTTATACCCCTGCACAGAAATGATAGATTAGTCTGCTCTTTACTTGCTTTGAGGTAAATGTTGCCTGTCCCTTTTTATCCAGAAAAAAACTGTGCAAAATTGTTCTTCCAATATGTGTGAATTTACATTTTACCTACTTCCAATGTTTATGTATGAGCATGCATATATATGTACAGCAACTAAAATATTATATTGATTAAATACAAAATGTATAATGGAATGGAACTGAAGATAAATTATGTATTCGCAAAGTTTAGCTGCATTCACAAAGTGCTTCACTGCATGTTACTAACAAATGAATATTAAAAAAATGTAAACCCCCAAATCCTGGTTTTCTTAACTCATGGTAAAACATAATATAAATATATAAGAATGTGAAATATGCTCTTCCTTCCATATCATTGTCTAAGAAAACAGAAAAAAAAAAAAAAAAAGGAGAAATAGCAGTAACAAGTTCAGTATAACCAAGATGCCAAGAATCTGATAGGCTTCTGGAAAAATTACCAGGGGCTATCAACACAAGTCAAGAATCTTTTGACTCATAGGGACTGTGGAAAGCATGAGAACTTCTGAAACATTTCATGTTCAAGTGCAGCTAAATGCAGCTTCAAAGTGCTTTTTGGCTGGATTGTAAAATCTCACCATGATATACAACAGATATGATGACACTGAAGTCTGCATCCACCCAAGTCCATCCATCAAATATAATTTATTCTGGATTGATCAAGTGTACTATCCCTAGCACAATAAGGGAAATGGACTTCAGAGCAAGAACAGAACCAAAAATTGGCACATGTTCCTTCACAGAAGAAGCTAACATTAATGAATGAGATTAAGTGGGGAAACACTGGCTGGACAAGAAAGACGGTACTGGGCACAACAGATTGTGGTTGTAGGTGAAGACATACAAAAGCACAATATCAAGAAGGAAGGGGAAAATAGTTCTGAAGGCTGTTTTGGTGTTGGGAATGTTTTACTTACCTATCCTCAGAACTCATGTACAGTGTGATTAGCCATGGAACTAAAAAGAACTTATTTTGTTCCTTATAGAAAGGCAAACAAGAGGTGTGGTATTTATGAATGAATGCATGAAGACCTGAGACTGGAATTCAGAATATGTTACACTGAAAAAAACAGAAAAAATGGGAATGCTGCAGAATAAGTTGCCATGAAGGCATTTGTATAGAACTGCTGTGAGAAAAAATCAGAATCTAAGATGATTGTGACTAGCTTAGGAAGAAAAATTAATTTTGGACATCTAATAATAATGGAGTGATTCTGACTCACAGTATAAACTTGGAAGTCCTGAAAAGAGACAACAAACAAATATATGTCATCAAGAGACACAGATAAATATATGTCATCAGCCAGGAATTAGGTAGTGAAATGCTTTCCAAGAAAAGAAAATAAAAAACCTGCTGAAAAAGAACATTAACAGTTTAATATAGTTGCTGAGCCAATGGATTTTTAAAAAAAAATCCCACATGCTAAACTGTCCTGAAGACAATGAGGCCAACACTTGTTGAGAGGAAAGCAGTTCACTTTCTAGCTAATTCCTTCTCTGGTGAAAAGTCTCCATTGCAAAAGCTTGACACCTCAGCATGTAAAGCATGTGCATGACTTTCATGCTACTGCAGGTATCAAGAATACCTGTGGAGTCTTGCCTTTGCTAGAAGGGATCACTTCAGTCCTATTGTATGACTCCTACTTATGATGCTTCTGCAAGCCTGTATGATCATTTTACTCCAGTCCACAGCTGGCACAGGCAAAGCAGCCCAGCTGGCACATAAACTTTCATGCTTACTCCTCAGAAAGGTCTCTGCATGTGTTTTTCTTAGGTTCCTCTTAATATAACTAAGAGAAACCTGAAAACCTGTAAATACGCTATCTTCTCAAAAGATATAAATAAATTTTGCAGTCTCTAAAGACTTTAGTCATTTTAGGATAACCTGCATATAAGACACTGTATTTTTCCTAAAAATAATGTCGAGGCAAGGGCCAGGGCCCTGAGTACCCCCACCTTCAAGCTTGGATGACTGAATTAGGGAGTCCAACTTGTCAAAGTACAAACACAGCTCTTCCACTAGTAAGAGCTGTTATGAAAAAGCTAGAAGCAACCCTCTTCTCAACCCTCCTTTCCTTGTTTTGCTTTGGGAGCTACTTTTAAGCAGTCTTTACTGTTGGCCTCCTATGTCTGCACCTGGTCTGATGCCTCCCTTGACCCTCATCCACTGGCTCAGCTTCCTGGCTTGCCCTGGCACCTGCCACCTCACTAAGGTTTTGACAGGCAATCACCAGGCTGTGCCTCCTCTGCCATTTAATGGGTATCAGCCCTGGGAATTTTCCAAACATGCCTGAGCCATCACTGCTTACAGTAACACCACGAGTTGAGCTGGAACATCCCAGGTCCTTGCAGTGAATTTATTACCACTGAGTTTTACCTGTGCGTGCTGGTTCATAGTGGCTGAACATGAGCCAGGCGGCCAAGAAGGCCAGTGGCATGTTGGCTTGTATCAGAAATAGTGTGTGGTAGTCTTGCTATTCTTGGGACTGGTGAGGCCACACCTAGAGTGCTGTGTCCAGTTTTGGACCCCTCACTTCAAAAAAGACATTGAGGTGCTAGAGTGAGTCCAGAGAAGGGCAAAGAGGCAGGGGAAGGGTCTGGACCACAGGACCTGTGAGTAGTGGCTGAGAGAGCTGGGGCTGTTTAGCCTGGACAAAATGAGGCTCAGGGGAGACCCCATCACTCTCTACACTGCCTGAAAGGAGGCTGGACACAGGTGGGAATCAGCCTCTTCTCCCAGGTAGCAAGGGACAGAAAAGGAAATTGCCTCAAGTTGCACCAGGGGAGGTTTATGTCGGATATTAAGAAAAAATTCTTCACTGAAAGGGCTGTCATTAAAACAGGATACCCAGGGAAGTAGAGGAGTCCCGACCCCTGAAAGTGTTCCAAAGGTGTGCAGACGTAACACTTGAGAAATGTAGTTAAATAGTGAATATGGCCATGCTGGGTTAACGATTGGACTCGATGACTTAAGAGGTCTTCCGACCTTAACAATTCCAGTATGATCCTATTCCAATCTCCCCCTCCTAGGATGAAGGGAAAAAATCACCACATTTCAGCAGGTGTCCCCAGCCAGCCCCTTGGGCTCTCACGAAAACGCAGGGCCCAGGGCTCCGTCCGCTTTTCCCTCAGCGCCACTGACACGGGACTTGTCTCCTCACTGACACAGGTCCCCCGCCCCCCTCCGCGGCTGCCCCCGCGCCCGGCGGGCCACGGCGGGACGCACCNACTCCCAAGCAGTTCTGCGCCGTGCAGGGGAGGCCGCTCGTCAGCTACGCGGTGCGGGCCATGGAGAGGTAACGAGCCCGGCGGCTCCTGCCGGCCCTCGCCGGTCCCCGGAGAGCCGCAGGCAGCCCCCGCTGCCCTTGCCTCAGGCCCTGGGCACTAGGGAGTATCTAGTTTGCCTTGCGGTGACACTCCGTCCCTCCCCGCCCGGTCACATCGGGAAGGGAATGAGGTGTGTCTGGGCCCCCTCACCTGGGAAGAAGTCCCGGGCGGGACCTGGGCGCTTCCCCATCCCAGCCTGGCTCTAGCGCCGCCATCCCGGGTGGCTCTCTGCCTTTCTTCCCCAGCCCTGTCCATGCTTCGAGGCTGTGCCGTGTTCCTTGGCTCTTGGAGATCATCTGTTCGAGGCCACTCAGCCTCGAAGCTCGAGGGTTTGTGTAGCTGCAGTGGCTGGTTTGGTGAGCTGTGAGCCCACCGCAGCTGTTGGAGACAGTCACAGGACTTTCCATCAGCCCTGAAAAGAGATCTTTGTTGCCATTGGAGATGGTCTTCATAATGTTCAAAGGCTTCGCAAAATGATCCACTCCTCATGATGGGATGAATGAACTCACTGATGTACAGGACTGCATTATTGTCCACTATTGCCCATGATAAACACCTTGCATCAGCAGGAAGTTTGAAGGAAAAATGTTTAAGTTCTAGTTGCTGAACTAGAAGCTGATGGCTTATGTAGTGGGAAGGTGCAAGTGTAAGTTTTCCATGTTTATGATGTAGTGATACTTCAAGGAGTAATGGGTACAAATTGAAAGATGGGAAATTTAGGTTAGGTGTTAGGAAGAAATTCTTTACTGTTAGGGTGATGAGGAGCCGGGACAGGTTTCCCTAGGAGGTTGTGGATACCCCAACCCAGGTAGCATTCAAGGCTAGGTTGGATAAGGCCTTGAGCGGTCTAGTCTACTGGGAAGTATCCCTGCCCATGGCTGGGAGATTGGGGCTGAATGACCTTTAGGGTGCCTCCCAACCCTTAACATTCTATGTTGGAGCAAAGGATTAAAGTAATGGGATTTCTTAGCAGCCAGGTTTTTCCTTTCCGTAAGGCTGTTGAGTTCTAGGCATGTAATCTAGGCAGTTAATATATTATTGTCAAATGTTAGCATAATGTTACGTCTTGTATCTAGGGTCACTTGAAACACCACAGGTTGGAGCAGAGTGTCAAGGGGAATTCTGGATGTGTTGCAGTAACCTGTAGGAAAACAAACCTTTATATTTTTAGAGAGAATAAATGGGGAGGAGTGCAGATTAGTGAAAGAAATAAAATTGCCAGCATCTCCCAAAGTTCTTAACACATGGAAACTTGTACAACTTCAAAATTGGGACTCTTTTTCCATTCCCACCCAGGGAGACTTCCCTCAGGTCACTTGTTACTTTATGAAAGAAATATTGCTTGTTTTCTTTATTTAATTTTCAACAGCAGCCAGTTGCAAAGCTAAGCACATCAGTAAGCAAAGCGTCCAATCCAAAGCTTGCCACAGCTATAATTTCTGCCAAAATGTCATGAGAATCTACAGAGATGAATTATATCCTCAGTCAGTGTATTGGAGACCTGGAAAAGAGAACAGAGTGAGGTTTGGGAAGGAAATGTTATGTGTCTAAAAAAAAAAAATCTTTATTTTTTACTGCCAGTAAGCTCTGAGAAAATAGCTGTACTTTGAGCAGCAGTGTTATATTTGTCCTAAAGATGCAAAAAATTAGGTTGATTTCTTGTTGTGCAGCTCAGCCAAGTTGATTGTGACAGTAACAACTTGGTGCTTTTGCTTAGGAGCTCAATAACCCCTGCCAGTGCTCTGTCAGGCAGAGCTTCCTGCCACCTCTTCTGAATTGGAGTGTTGATTGGTATAGATGTGTATGAGGAGCTGGGAACAGATGTACTCCAAAGCTTGGGTTGGCTTTCATTTTCATATTAACACTTCTGTCTCTGAAACTGTGAAGGATGTACCTTGTTCTTACTTTGTGCCTATGTAAGCATGAGCATGTAATATTGAGGAACTGCAGTTTATCACATAATCTACCCAGAAATGGCAGATTTTGTGTTTAGCTTGATCCTTTATCTTATGTCTGTTGTTTACCTGATGTAACTGAATGGGTCATTGACCCATTAGCCTGTAATAACTTCTGTTGAACTGGACATCTCGGCTGGTGTGACTATTTTGGAGTTTTTTTAAATCTAGAAAAGAGGTAGCAGTGTATAGACAAAAATACATGAGCAGTTCAAGGATGTGCAGCTGCTTTGCATGTGCTTTTTAAAGATCAGTAGAAGAAGATTTTTATGCTGTTCAGCTGAAAGTACTGAGACTCTTAAATATCAGTGTGGAAAAATGGGCAGATGAGACAAGAGCAGACAGGAATAAAGCAGACTGCTTTAATAAGCAGTGCATACTATTGTATAGGATAACAGCATGTAGAACATTGGCCTGCCAATAATAATCACAGATGATACCCTGAGGAAGAGGAGCTGAACAAAACTAGCGTAAGGAGAAATTGTTGGTTTTAATTGCCACTGCAGTGGCACTGATAGGAAGGTCAGGCCCTACCTTCAGGCTAAAGTTAAAGTGTGTTGGAAAACTTAAATGTCTCTTTTTCCCATTGAATTTGTTCCTGCTTTTGTTGAACGATGCAAGGCTTTTGCAACAAGTTCAACTGATTTAGAATGGCATTCCTTGTTTTTGCTTCTGTAACAGCTAGCAGAGTTTTTCCTTCATTTGATTTCTTTTTGGTGTAAGTATGTTTGTTAGAATAGAAACTTTTCAATTCTTTTTCTGAGGAAGGGAGGAATCTTAGCTCTGTATGCACATGTGCATGCATATTTTACTGATCTATAGAGAGGAAAACAAACTAAGGTAAAGATTGATTTTAAAATACTTTTGGAAAAAATATGCTGCTGCTATTCTTGCTGTGCTCATATTTCACCAGTTGTTGCAAGTACAATGAGTGGTTATAAAAGAGGAAAGCAGAGTTGATATCTTCATTATGAGAATTAAAATTTTCCATAAAGGTTTCAGATAGCTTTGTTTTCTTTATTGTAGTATCTTAAAACAGGGGAAGGCCTCTTAAAATCCCCTGGGGAAGCTCCCAAAGAAGCACCTCTTCGGAAGTATCTTGCATAGTTATTTGCCAAGTATTTTTCTCCATTGACTGATGCATATTCACTGGCTCTATAGGTCACACAATTACAGTTTTGTTAAATGGATCTACTCTGATACTTCTTTTTGTCCAGTTGTCATTAGCTTTTTTTTTTTTTGTTTAAATAGCTTATGAGCAAAACATAGTTACAGCAAATTTTATGGAGGTATCTTTTTTATCATGTCTGACTCATAAGGAGCATTTTATTTCTAGAAAAAATTGAGTGGTGTCTGTACATGAGATCCTCCAAACTTACTTAATATACTGTAAAAGCTTTCTGCTTCCATTTTTGTACTGTAAGATATACATTTGTATTAATATGTTTTTTCATATATCAATAAATTCATATAAAAGCTTTTATGGAGCAAAAGGAAGTTACACTTGCATTCAGCAAATGGATTTTGTTCTTGATGCTTCTTTTTCTCATTTGGTTTTTAATAAGGTTAGCAAAAGTAATATAATGATTTATCTTGCACCTCTGAAAGTTTCTGTGACAGTGAAAGATCCTGTCTAACACTGCTAAAGCCATCTCAGCAGCGACTGCCTGGTTCTGGCCTTGTTTTGCTGGTCTCACTAGGTTATACTGAATAGTTTTTTAGTGGCAGAGTAAGAGCTGCAAGAGATTGAGTGTGGATATTTGAGCCTTATATCAGATTTCAGCACTGGTTTCTATGTGAGTCAAGTGGTAGAGGGTTAAATCTGGGTCACATTTATACCTCAGCATGCCATTTAGGTGATACAGTTTCAAAGTGGGCTTGTTTCATTTCCTCTGCAGCCTGTGTTTTGAAGGAATAGCTTAATCTGTTGCAGAGTTAATGAGCTCCCCTACTTTCCGTTTTAGCTCAGCTACTGTAAGTGTTTGCACTTCTGTTTGAAATTTACTGGAACAATACTATATTTTACTAGGCAGTCAGTCTATATGTAGGTGATAATGAGGAGGATAGCTGCAGGAAAGAAACATATAGTCCTTTCTGCCTCATTGTTTGCTTTCTGCTAGTATTGCGGTCCTCCCAAGGCAGTTGTGAAGTGATTGTAACTGGGCATTTGGTCAGACTTGATTTTCCACTTTGGAACCACAGCCTGTGTTGTATGGAAGCATTAGAGTTGTGTGTCATTAAAGCACATTGGGGTACAGCATTGTGATCTTTTTCATGGGTCATGCTGATTCTTTCTGAAGCTTGATCCATTATTACAGTTATGAAATTGAAATGGTGTTTTTAAACTGGATTTGAGCAGTAGACTAGAAAATCCAGTAAACTGGAATCTGTGCAGTCCTGAGTAGATTATTATTTTAGTATGAAATCTTTCTGAAGGAAAGGATGTGATAAATTAAGAGAGGGAAAAAAGATTCATTTATTGCCAGATTGAGTGTATACTACTTCTTTCTACTTCTTTAAAACATTTTGCAACATTTCCATAAGCAGATCTTCAGAAGGGCTAGCAACCTGTGTCGTGCACAGCTCTCATTCGTTAAAATTTGTAGCATACTTTACTGGATTAGTACTTTTCATGAGTTTTAGTGGGACAAACCCTAAACTGTTCTATATGTAATCAATCTAGAGGATACCTTTATGCTCTTATATGAATATGTTACATCCCTAAATCCCAGCTCTAATTATAGAACATGGGTCTAGAATGAGTTTAAGGAGGACATACTCAAGTTTACAAATGTGTTTATGCAGACACAGGGTGGAGCTGTGACCGCATCCTGTCACTTTTTGGTGTATTGTACCACTGGAGGCCTTGAGCCATTCCACCCCCTCTGTGCAGAGATTTATCACAGGCTGGCCAGTGTTCTCCTCCCCGCTTCTCAGAAGATGCTGTGTACTACCCAGTTGCCTCATAATCTGTTTCCTTTGACTCTAGAAAGGGCAATGTCAGTGCTCTTCTGACGCGGTCACAGTGACTGTGCAGACTGTCCAGTTTCTGGGTACCGTGTAAGGCTACAGTCTTTCTGCAAATTGAAATGCAGAGCTCTTGTTCTCATTTAGTGTGAAACAGCTCTTTCTGAATTTTGCTTTCTTAAATGACTGACTCTCGGTATTTAAAAGAAGAATTGAGATGAGTCCAGTTAGTTTGCCCTGGTTCCAAATTGAAGTCATGCAGAAGTGCTACATTTTGTAGTTCAATATAAGAGTATGCCAGAAATCATATGAGAGATTTTTAAACCTTTTGATGGATCTGTAGTGAGTGACAAGTTGAAATGAAACTTGAAACCACATGACTTCAGATTTTAAATTTGAGCAACTTCAATGCTTAAAGAATGCTGAGAATATGTTTGTTTGGCTGTATTTTCTGCCTTTGCTAATAGTAAAATGAACATAAGGACAAGTATTTTTCTTTTGAAGAATACTAATAGCACTTTATTTTAAATAGTTATTTTATGATTCCTTGAAATAGTTTTCCATGGAGTATTATTAATTACAACCCCCACCCCCCATTAATATGGTGGAAGATGCTCCATTATTTCATGTAGTTCTAGGCAACTGGTTTGTAACACAGATTAATTTTGCTTTTGAAGTAAGTATAGTTCCCAGGCAATGCCTTCTCATATGTCATTGTAGAAATCAGTATCTTGAGCCTGTGTATTTCTGAACTGTGAATTTCATACTCTTATTTTTCTAACTGCAAATATTTAGTTCTTAGTACCTTCATTCTTCTTGTGTCTGCAATATTAGTTCCAGTAGCTTTACTAGTTTTAATTGAGACAGTGTATTGTACTTGTCTCTCTTTCTCCCTAGTTGGGTGTGTAAGCTACACGTGGGTAATGTGAACATAGTAATTATTTTTTAATCATTGCTTATCTGTGAGTTTCTTGTCTGACATGCTAAAATGCTCTTCTGCCATCTGTGGAAACACAGAAAGGGAACACAATTTTTTTTTTTTATGTTCTCTACATAGGTATTTAGAAAATAGGTAACTACAGTGAATTTGAATTATGATATTTCTGTTGTTTTAAAGTACAGTATGCCGCATATGACTAGAATTTGTATTCCTGGATACTTTGACAGAAGTATGATTTCAACCTAGCTTCAATAATGGTCTGTGGGTCATTCACTTCCCCCCACACAACCCCTCAGTTCTAGAGCAAGACTGATACCGACAGTAAAATCTTGGAGATCTCTAAAAATGTGTTTTTGATATGGTATTATTAACTAGCACAGCTATGTTTTTATGTTTTTGTAGCTTCCTACAGCAGAAACCTTTGTGTTTAAATAATTTTTTTCAAATTACCAGTGTAATGTTTCCTGTCAATATTAAAGTGTTACAGTTTTCATTCATTACCATTCTGTCAATTACTGTTCATGCCTGTCTTGATAGTGATCTTTGTTTCAGACTTTTTCTTGATTGTCTTATTCCCTCATACACCATGTGCTTCTCTGGAACATGGAGTATTCCAGGCCACAGGATTTACCAGTTTGTTAGAAACTGATTAGCAAACTGACCCTGTTTGATTTAGAAGTTCTGTTTGAAGTTAGGAAGGATGCTGGACTAAGAAATGTTTTCAAGGCTTTTGAAGAATTACCAGAATGTGCCCCTCTGCAAAGTGGTTGTTGGAAGCAAGTCCCTTCCCAGAACTCCAGTGTTATAGGTATAAATCTTCTGTTATAGCTCTCTCTTAAGGCATGGAGTACAAAAACATGGACTTGATTATATCAAGAGGTGCTTTATTTAGCCATCTTGATTTTTTTGTTGTTATGAATTTCTTTTTTTCATATATCTCCACTTTTATTTTAGTCATTCATGTGTACATTCTCTGGTTTTGTACTGATTTTTCTAGGATAAGTTGGATATCTGACATTATTGTGGTGGTCTCTTCTGAAAATATTGAAACAATGAAGACTATCATTGAAAAATATGGCCACAAAAGAGTTACAGTAGTAGAAGGTGGAATAACTCGTCACCGGTCAATATTCAATGGACTGAAAGTGTTTGCAGAGGATGAATTTTCCAGCCATTTGGTCCAGAAGCCAGAAGTAGTGATTATCCATGATGCTGTGAGGCCTTTTGTTGAAGAAGATATTGTTTCAAGAGTGGTTATGGCTGCTAAAGAACATGGGGTATGTACTATACAGCAATGGAACTCTGTAATGTGCTTTATACCGTACAGCTTAAAATCATGATTGATAAATCAGGAATTTTCTAGCGATTTTATTAATGTGTGATGAGGTTTTTTTTAAAGTAGAACAGATCCAGATTCCCTATTATGCAGAGAGGTCAGGTGGGGGAGGTTGACATTTTTAAATGCTGCAGGTATTATTTGATCCAGGGAATAATTGTTGCCATGGAGACTGTCAGTAAGCAATTAAATCAATCGTCAATTTGTTAGTTGAAAGGTAGGTTATGTAATGATAGTTTACCTCTTTTTCCATGCAGAATTATCACCTAATGCTAGAGCAGTTCTGTTAATGATTACTAATAATAGCCAAAGAGTGTGTGTTCTGCATTGGTTGACTTGCAGGCTTTGTGCTTTCATCTCAAACTTATATGCAAATCCTTAATAAGCAGCAAAAGAGCTGTCTCTGTATTAATACTAAATTGTTCTAGAACCTGTAAGCATTGCAGACTGCTGGAAAACAGGGTAAGTGGGAAGCCTCCAGCGCTAGGTTGGATATTCTGTTTGACACTGCATCTGAGGACTGAGATAACTCACAGAAACAAAAAATTCTGAGAAAGTAAGTGATATATGAAGGGGAAGAGTTGGTAAGAAGTTGTGTTATGCAAGGAGATAGGAGAGGCATGCGCTAGCAACAAGAGGAACTGTTAGATGAACTGCCTAAGTCAAAGATATAAGAAATCATGACTTAGCCACAGGCTTGTTTGCAAAATTGGCTATCTTTAATTTGTTCTTGAATTCTCCATTAATGAGATGTATAATACTTCCCTGCTTCAAGGACATGGTTTGAGGTAGAAGTCATTAGTGACAGCAGATTGTTTGGGTACTAGAAAACTAGGAAAATGTACCACTGCTTGTCTTCTCCAGAAAATGTGGTAAAAGATAATTGCCAGGTGGTTCACAACTTTGACAGTGGAATAATGAGTCCAAAGAATGAACAGTGGTGTTTCCTTAGTGCTCCTACACCTTCATAGGGGAATATATAGCTTGTTAAAATATTTATTATTGATGCCTTAAGCATCATTATGAAAATCAAATTACGTCAAGTCTCTCAGAACAGTATCTTGCAAATCTAATATATTGAGCCTCTTCTTAGTAGGCCTGTAGTTTTTTAGATAGGCTTAATAAGAAATGGCAATAAAAGAGAAACTCTGCACTATAGTTTTCAGTGATCTAGAACATAGATTTCCAGTTATTAAAACTTAAATTCTGTTAGGTCAAAAATATTTTAAAAATTCTTCCTTATATAGCACAAAATAGCATTTCAGAATTGATTCTCTGCCAAAGACTTTAAAATAAATCCTCTTTGTAAATCAGTTTTAAATGTGATTCTTTGAGAGTGGTAGAAGAATGGAGTTAATCGTACTGGTTTTGAGTTGAAATGAGAATAACTTTTCTGAATGTGTTTGTGTTGTCTTTGCATGTTAAGGTATAGCATATCTCATTTGAATTTAACTTGTTCAATTTTTCTTGAAAGTTTTGTAATTTTAGTATAATATTTTCTCCTGGTTTTCTTTTTAATTGAATGTAAGATATTTAAAGTAAAAATGTAGGAGGAAACAAGGCAGTCTCCATGGACCTTCTCAGGTCAGTGTATTCTAGTTCATCTGAACTTCTGACCGGTAAATATTTCCTAACCTGGATCACTGAAGTATCATTTGATCTCAGAAAGGTGATTGTGTACACGTATAGTAGTCCATTCCATTGCATAACATTTGTCTGAAATGTGTGTGGTGGCTTTCTGTGTTGGCTGAGATCCACTGGCTTCAGCAGGGCTGGGCCATCAGAGAGATGTGTGCTCAAAGTCTCTAAAAGCTAGGTGCTATGATATTACATGACAAAGTAGTTGAATTAAGGATCATGAGAAGAATTTCATTTTATGTAGCAAATTGGAAAACCACCTTCCCAGAGACAGGTGGCTATTTCCACTTGAGAACTACAGAATTCTGAAGAACTAAATGTAAAGCTGTGACTTTCTCAAAACTGGTATGCATGGTTTTGAATATCAGAAAAAAATTGATTGAGAGCAGCTATCGTGTTTAGTTCTTCCTATAGTCAAATTCTTTGCATATCTAAAAGGATGTCAGTTCTTCAATCTTTCAGTACAAAAAGTAATTACTTCCTCTTGTATTCTGTAGAAAGGTACAAAACCTGGCAGAAACATCATATTAAATGACTTGTGTTAATAGGGGTAATGCTGTATTGTTATATGTCTGCATACCATATAGATAACATAATTATGAGAAGCTTTAATGTTCTTTAAAATGGCAATTGATCAAGTAAGTTATTCACTTCTAGCTGCCAATTGTCAGACAAATAAACTGCTTTATTACACTTACTAATCAGTTTGTTATTTGCCTGTGGGAATAAAAATGTGTACCTTAACCAGAACTAATAAATTATGCCTTAAACCCCCAAACAACTCTTTGATTATGTCAAAATATTACTTTGTAACCAATTAAATTCCATTTATGTTTTTGGGGTAATTTTGCAATTAAAATTATATGTTTCTAGAAACAAATTCTTTGCAGCCAGTAAAAGTTGGGAAAAGTGGAAGCTTCAGAAGGCATCAATCCAAAGCCTCTAGCAATATCTCATTGCCAACATTGCATTTTAAACAACATAACTAAAATGAAAAATGCTTACATGAAAAAGAAATCAGGAAGGTGGGGGGGGAACTTGTCAGTTCTGCTATTGAGAGTTTACAAAAAGTAGGCACATCCAAAGACTTTTTTTTCTCTAGTTAACATAAACTAGATTTGAAAGTACAGTATGTTATGTTGAAAAGACTAAGTCAAAATGGCACTCTTAAGAGCTGGTTTCTGGAAGCTGTCTAACATCATTACTTTATTCTGAGCTTTAGCAAGGACTTGAACAAAGCTTACATGCCAATACAGCTGTACAGTGCTACTCAGTCTCGTGGACTCGTACTCAGAGGCAGTCGGTCAAAGTAATACTCCCCAGACAGAAAACACTATGTGTTGTGCTCAGTCTGTTCCTCTCGTGTTGCCATTATTACTCTTACTGTAGTAGAAGGCTGGAGCAGAAAACATGGACCCCTGTGGATCCTGTTTCACCCACTGATTTTGCTATCTATGGTTGCTGAGTTACATTAGCAAAACTTGGTGGGTGGCAAACCAAAAACCACCTCTTTTTCTTCACTGACAGTAAAGGAAGATTTGGGTGGATAAATAAGATGATCTGGTGTGGTGTACTTGAATGGGGACAGAATCCTGGAGTGGTTCTTCCCCGTCTGACCTTTCTTTGCACTTTTGCTCTTGGATCTTTTTGTTTTCTTATCTCCTATGGTTTTGCCGTATATAGGATATTTTACACATGGTCTTTGTCCTCTTTGTTATATTCAAAGACTGATTTTAGCCAGCTGCAAAGGCTGCATCAGTGACAAGATTGTTTTTGATTCATATTTATACATTGGGTCATCTGAAGTTATCCTCTGCCTGTGTTCTCAGAGGTTCTGCTTTCATTGTATGCTTGGTGCTTTGCAGGGCTCTCACTGTCCTGTCAGACCCCTGTGCAGAAACAGAATCAAGAACTGATGACATATTACTATTACCATCTTCACATGAATGGAATGAGTTTTGTGCTTTAGGAGAGTGACTAATGTCAGTGTAAAAAGAATTATTAATGAATTGTAGGGGTGTTACTCATCAATTTAAGAATAAAATAACATTTTAAGACCTACATGCTCTTAGCCTACTAAGGCACATGGAGGACAGGGAGGTGATTAGAGAGCGCCATTATGGCTTTACCAAGGGCAAGTCCTGCTCAACCAACCTAGTGGCCTTCTATGGTGGAGTGACTACATCAGTGGCACAAGGAAGAGCAATGGATGTTGCCTCTCTGGTCTTCCCTAAGGCCTTTGACACAGTCGTCCACAATCTCCTCTCTGAGAAAGAAGGATTTGATAGGTGGAGTGTTCAGTGGAGGAGGAATTGGGTTGGATGGCTGCATTGAGAGGGTAATGATTAAGACCTCAATGTCCAGCTGGAGATCAGTGACAAGTCGTGTCCCTCAGGGGTACATACTGGGACCAGTACTCTTTATTACTTTCATCATTGATGCAGACACATTGGGATTAGATTCACCCTGAGCAAATATATAGATGACACTGAGGTGAGTGGTGTGGTTGATATGCCTGAGGAGTGGATGCTATGCACAGGGACCTGGACAAGCTCAAGCAGTGGTCCTGTGTGAACACTGATGTTCAACATGGCCAAGTGCAAGCTCCTGTATCAGTAAGGCTGGGGAATGAAAGGATTGAGAGGGCACTTCAGAAAAGTGGGTACTTGTGGATGAAAAGCTGGTCATGAGCTGACAGTATGCACTTACAGCCAGAAAGCCAACTGTGTTCTGGGCCAGGAGAGTTGCGGCCAGCAGGTCCAGGGAGGTGTTTACATCCCTCTACTCAGCTTTTTTGGGAACCCACCTGGAGTACTGCATCTGGCACTGGGGCCCTCAGCACAAGAAAAATGTGGACCTATTCGAGCAGGTCCAGCAGAGGGCCACATAAATGATCAGATGGACTAAACATCTCCTACGATGAAAGGCTGAGAGAGTTAGAGTCGATTAGCCTGGACAAGAGAGCTCCAGAGAGACTTTATTGTGGCCTCTCAGTATTTGAAGGGGGCTTATATGAAAGATGGCGACAAACTTTTTAGCAGGGTCTGTTGAAATAGGACAAGTGATAATGATTTTAAACTAAAAAAGAGTAGATTCAGACTAGATAGAGACAAATATTTTTTTACCGTGGGGGTGGTGAAACACAAAGCGTTTTCCTAAAGAAATGATGGATGCCCCATCCCATGAAACAGTCAAGGTCCAGTTGAGCAAGGCTGAGCAACCTGATCTCACTCAGAGTTTAAGACATCTGTGCTCATTGCAGCAGGGTTGGACTACGTGACCCTTAAAGGTCCCATGCAACCCAAACTATTTTATGATTCTACATTATTGTAAAGATCAGGAGCTCCTTAGCAGCCCTGAATGTGTGAAGAAATGAAGTGAGGTTTTGCTGTTGTAGAAAAAACAGGAATACAATGCATTTTTCCTTTTTTAATGGATAACTATTGAAAGCATCGTGATGTTTCCATAGCTTATGGCCTGTAGAAATTAAAACTTTCTCAGCCAAGTTGTTAATTATTTTCTGTGTTGAATGGAGAACTAATGCATTGTTAGTAAATACTTGTAGTCTTAGTCGTAACAAGATGCAATGTTTGATGGTGGGAGGGCATTGGTAGGGGAAAAACAGCTCTGTCATTTCCCAGTCTCAATTTAAGTGCTTTAGATGATTCATCACATTTATTGTAAAGGATGCAACTCACCCAACTGAAATACATAAATCATAGACAGAAACTCAAATTACAATCTCCCTTTTTTCTTGGCATAATTTGTGTGTTGTACTAATAGAACCAGCCTAGTACTAACCAGTATTTTTAAAAGGTGGCTTAATCCACCAGTTTTTAGTTTCTGGAAGTCTAGGCACATTATTTTGTACTTTTTTTTTTTTGAGATAGGGTTAGTTTATTCTGAAAATAAATTCTGAGCATAGTTTCCTGTACTTAAGTGGTTTTTGGGGTCATTTTTATGTAATATCTATAAAATGTACCCCCTTTAAATTTAGAGGAACAACATATATAGTACTGCTGTTTATTTGAGGCTAGTTAAAATATGTATGCTTTATCTGAGAAAACAATATTACATTTGGGAAATGAAGCAGCCTTTAGCAAAGATAAGTCTGTTTAGTACTCAGATTTCTCCTTCCTGCAGCAGATAAAAGGTTTAAAGAATAGTTCCTTAAAATAAGGGAAATCTCTACATTGTCCAGCATGCGTGAGAAGCTGAATAAAGGCCTTGGATCATTTTAGCAACTCCTACATGCCAAGATGTGGAAGAGGTTCCTAGTCATACCTCTCTGACTAAAGACTAGGCATGTAAATTTTACTCCTTTTCACCAGATATTACATTGAAAAGAAAGATTATCTGAGTTTTGAAGCAGAAATGTTCCCAGCTGCATTTTGGCTGAGTTTTTAATCTGGGTGGTTGTGGCAAGGACAACACCAGCCCTGCAGGTTAGGTGAAGCTTCTGAAAGCCAACTTGGCCTGTTTGATATGCTGTAATAGTTTGCCGTACTGGTTCTGTGCTTATCCTCCTGTTTCCAAGAAGTAGGTGGATTGTAGTACAGAAAGAACTAAAACTGCCTTGAGGAGCCCTGGAGCATGTAGGAGAGAATTCGTGAGGTATCAAATCCACAGATACATGTATTAAAGTCACTATTTGAGCCAAACTGATATGGTAAGGTGTAGTGATCCATATTATAAAGGCCCTTGATAACAGAAAGTGTTAGATGAAGCCTGTATAAAGAGGTGACTTGAAATTTTGAATTTAATGGACTGTAAAGGAAAGAAACTTGAGTCCAAGGTTTGCTGCAAGGAGAGGCACAAGCAGTTCTGAGAGAAGAAGCTGGGCAAGTTCATGAGGCAAAGACATTTGATAAGCATGTGCAGAGTTGCTTAGGGCACTGTGTGACCACAAACTCTAGTGCCCCTGGGGTTTGGTTGCTCAGGACTGTATGCGTGGGAAAAGAGTTATTAATTAAACATTGCAGCTTTGCATTTGGTTGATTAAATTGTGCAAGAGTCTTCCTACAACACATCAAGACTTTTTTTTCTTCTTCATAAAATGATGCAAATTGTGTTAAATGATATGCAGTGGATCAGTAACCTTCACATCATGATGTTGATTTTGTAATGATGCACACTTTCTGGAGGTAAAATATTCTTCTTAAACTATAAACCCCCTAAAAACAATTTTAACTCCTGTGGCAGTTGCATCAAGATTTCTGCTCCACTGAATACAAGCGCTAACTCGTCCTTATATTGATTTACTGTAACATGCAAAACCCTTTGTGGCAGAGTGCATGCTCACTGATTGCTTTTTGCAATGTAAATCAGTATTTGAGGTATGAAAGATGTCTTGCTGACTGTAAGTTGTGCTTCATTACTTGTTAATGCAAGGTAATACTGTGCAGTCAAAATAAACAGTCTTGTTAACTTTAGGGGCAAAAATTATTGGGTTTATGTTTCATTAATTTTTAGAGCAGATGTTTTGTTTAAATTTTGCCACCTTAGATTTGCAGTATAGCACAAGTTAGAACAAGAAAGTGCTGGTAGCTCATCTTATTGTCAGTTATGTTGAATGAATGCCAAAATGCAAAGCTGTAAGTATGATTTAAAATGCTTCAAAAAATATTGAAAACTGATGGTGGGGAATCTTTTCTATTTTCTCTGAGAAATCTTATTTGTTGCACAGAATAACATTTAGAATTTAGCATGTGGTTGATCAGGTCAAAACAATATTTACTGATGCTTAGAAGTAAATGCTTTAAATACAAAAGAACCGAAATTATGTAAAGTAAAAAAGAACATGTGCAATCTTAATTTTTGAGCAACAGTTGCTGTTATCTTCCTTAGTTTGCTCTAGCTAATTGGAGCTCTGACATGTCTTGATGTACGTGTGCTATCCCCAGTTACTCAGATAGTATATTCTGATAAAGGTGACCTCATTAGAAGAAATGTTTTCTTTTTCTAAACAGTGTAATAAATATACATTACATTTGTTTAAGGCATCCTATGTCTTTGAAGTCATTTCAATGTACAACATAGTGTCAGCTCATTAACATTGGATCAAAGTGTATATTAAATTTCTGATTAAACATCCCCTCTCTTTCAGCTAGGAATAAACACAATTATAACTTCTTCCTTCCTGGTGTTGGTCTAAGATTAACATGTGCCCAATTTTAGTGAGTTTGACTGTTGCTTCTAGCCAGCTGGGTAAACAGACTTTAAGGAAATTAGGTAAAGTTTAGCATACAAGCCTTTTTTTTCCTAGTGTTCAAAACTCCTTACATGTGTTCTAATTAACCTTCTTTTTGTCTGGCTGATGATTAGGTTTAATATCTGTGTAAGACTAGGCTCGTTGAACATTTCAACCAGTTCTGTCCTTGGGCAATTAAAAGCTGCCAGTACGAATGTGTCAAGACAGCTGAAATTGCACTGGCTGGTGATACTGCCTGCATAAATTCTAGTGCTCACTAACGAGAATCAAACATGCCGTAGCCATAAGGATTATGAATTTTGTCTTTTGTTTTTTTTCTTTTCCCCAACAAAATTCAAAATAAGGTAATTTAAGAATTATTCCTTTTGTTAAAGAGGATACTCTTGCAGAAAGAAGGTAATCCTTCTTCTTCAGAGTTAATTTCTAATGGATACACAGCCCAGGTTGCAGATTGTGCTTGTTTGTCAGTAGAAGGAATAGGTAGAAGGAATCCTGGCCCCACCACAGCACAGTCACATAAGTTATGTCTATGCTACATGGGAGAGTCTGAGTGTGAGTGTGGCTGAAAGTATGCTATGCCCTGGAATCAAATTTATGTTTCTGCATGCTAATGATAGCACCTCTACCTTTATTGTGGTGCGCTGCTCTTTACTGAGTCATTTTTCTTGTCCTGTAGTCCTGACTGACTCCATGCTGTGTCTGGTCCTTCAAGAGAACTGTGCAGCTGGTTTGGAGGGGAGGTGGTCTTTTGGACACAACATTTACAGAATGAGTTATGGGGGCAGATGGTGATGGATTTGAGTTGAAACCATGCAACCAAGCTGCTGCCTTGCCTTGCTATCCAGAAAGTAGGTGGGTTCTGGGTGCAGAATGAGGTTATGAACTCTGAGGACTATGTGCAGGCTTGTATTAGTTCAGTTTGCACACTTGGCTAGTTTGGGCTTGAACAAGTGTTCACACCTAAGTTTAGAAAACTTTGCTCGCATAGTTGAATAGTTGTTTTCAACTGCACTTCTGTATAGGTGTGGTAGCTTATGGTTTGTGTCATGACTTTGTTTCTGCCTCAATCTTGTCCCTTGAAATAGAGTTGTTTTGCTAGGATTTCTATAGATTGGAAGAGGAAATACCCTAAATCTTCCATCTCTGCACTGGAATCATAAAACTTCTCATAGATTAAGAATTTTAGTTATAGAAAAAAAATGTAGTCCTAGATAAGAGCTGGATATAAAATACAGAAAATGAAAAGTTAAAAGATTTTTACAGATTGGAAGAGGAAATACCCTAAATCTTCCATCTCTGCACTGGAATCATAAAACTTCTCATAGATTAAGAATTTTAGTTATAGAAAAAAAATGTAGTCCTAGATAAGAGCTGGATATAAAATACAGAAAATGAAAAGTTAAAAAAAGAAACAGGAGAAGATAAGGTTAAAGTGTGGTATTTTAATGCTATACCTTAAACGTTTATTAGAAGTAATTCTGTAATTGCTTTATTTTACAAAAAAGGTTATATGTCTTTGTTTTAATAGATATAGAAGGAATCTAAAAAGAACATCCTCTTAAATATGTGAAATATTTTAATCTTATAATTAACTTTTTGAATTTTGCTTTGAAGGTTCTATTTGATAAATTTGAAATAGGAAATCTTTCAGTAGAGACAATTCTTCTAACTTAAATGGTAATTACTGCGTGTGTCTAAAGTATGTTGATTACTGTAGATACAATTAGTTTGAATGCAAATGTCTGAATAGAAGGGCAGGTTTCTACCTGTTTCATGTATCAGGGATACTGTGTTTATTTCTGTATTTTTTTTCATACTGTAGATGGCTGTGAATGCTCTTCCTGGAAAGTAGTTTGATCTGTGTAAAAGAATACTCTCCCTGTAGTAACATGTGGAAACAGTTTGATGGAAAAAAATGAGAAGAAATTAATCATAGTTATTCTGAGCTTCTTTTGCTGGTTCATAGCCAGACCTAATTTAGACTGAAATCCTTATGAGAGGGTAGTGTTTGGAAACATATAAATAGTCTTTCACCCAACAAAAACCATTCCAGGACATATTTGTAAACTGTTAGATACCTAGCTTGTCTAAATTAACATTGATTGTTATTGTTACATAGTTCACCAGTGTCCTAATGCAATCTTTGTCTTCATGGAAAAGCAAGATAAAATTGCTTGTATGTTTACCAAGTTCACTGTTATAAAACTGACTTTAATGGTGTTCCAAGATGGATATAGTTGTCCTACTAAGCGTGACAAGCCCCACCATCTCCAGCATACAGTTTCAAAGAAGTTAGCTGCTTTGAAATTATGAAAATGTATTTCTAATGTACTTCTACTTTCAGTGTATATATGCAAGCCAAGTTTATTTTTTCTAAGGCAGGGTGGCTAAATTATTTGTGAGTCTTGTTTCAGTTCTATTTTGCTTGTCAGACTTGAAAACAAGTCTGAATAAAGAATTAAAATTGATAGATATCAATATTGAGAAAACATGTAAAACCTTAAGAATCGGAACATTGTTTTAAACTTAGCACTCAAAGGGTTGTTTTCCTATGTCTCATATCTTATTATGTCTCAGGCCTATTCCTAAGTAATATTAAAACATTGAATTGTTAGTTTGGATGATTAAAATACTAAAGAAATAAAACATAAAATATACACTTAGTGCTACTAGACAGCTGAGAAGATAGCATAGGGAAAATGAATTTCAGGGGAGGCAGAGGCTGCGAATGGAGAAGAAAAGTATTGTTGGTGCAATTAAAAAGTGAAAAGAAGTCATGTTAGAGAGATGGAAGGCTTTGCTCATTTATGACTAGGCTCTGTAAAGTTGTAAGCTGTCATTCCCACTCTCTTGAAGTTGAGGGTTCCAGACTGGCTGTGTGAGTGGACTTTGTGGGTCTGCATTAGTGCTTGGGGCTTACTGGGGACAAGGTAAGTATGCCAAAGACATAGCATACTTTTGTTTTAGTAGGCCAGCCTGGAGGATCTGTGGTCGTCTGAACTTGTTACCACACTGTTCTAAAACAAAAGGAATTGTAGTTCTGACATTTTTTGTAAGGATTTTGTGCCACTACAACTTTTTTTTCTTCCTAGTCCATGTCATTCAACTTGTTGTGATTTGCAGCTATTTACCATTGTTCTGTTTCAGCACTGGCTACCCAAAATGACCAAATCAGCGATGCGTGTTGGTTTTCATGCTCTTTTGGAGCTATTGGCTCTTTGATAACTTCTTCTTGGTGTGTTGTGCTGTAGGTGGGGAGTGTTGGTCTCAGGTGAATACTGCACTGTGTTTTGGATATTTGTAAGCTGGATAATTTGTTGCTTGTGATAAAAGCTCCATCTCCCTCCCTAATCCTTATGAAAATTTGAATGGGTTCTGTTTGGATTTTACTACCTAATATTGCCTTACTATAAATAAAATGAGGATTTTAATTATTTATGAATATTCAGTAAAAGTAAGCTATACTGCGTTATGTTAGCCAAGTTGTTATGTTGTGTGTCGGCTTCTGTGATCTAAAAATTCATATTTCATTTTGTAATAAAAGACATCATTAATACTTTTTGGATTCAGCAGTCCTTGAACTGATTATGTTGTCTGATCTTAAAGCTTACCCTGGTTATGGATTCACTGAATACACACATCTAAACAACATCTTGTTAGAGTGGAAGTATGACAAACTGAGAACAATATGTTACTGTTTAGTGAAAAGGTGGATTAGTACACCTTGGATCCACTGGAAACACTTGTGATGCCTTGTTATCCTGACCTTTCTCATGCACTTCATTCTGTACCTTTTTTTCAGTCACCATTGAATCTTTAATTCTTGAATGCATGTTGTGGTCTAGGCAGTTATGCAAAAAAATGAACACAAGACTTAGAACCTTTTTGTAAATATTTTTGATTTGTGCACTTTAAAATGGGTCATAAAAGACACCTGGAAGCATTTGGACATAAAAGACACATAAAAGCATCTGGAAGCGGGTTATTTCACCAGATCAATGGATGAGCTTGCTTCTGAGAAACAGGAGTCTGTCACTTCCCCTGAAGTTGATAGAATTCTACATTCTTAGGACATTTTAGCATTGTTTTAAGGAAGTCATAGATTAGAAGGTTGTATTTTCTTCCAGTATTTTGTTTGCAAAAGAAAAATAACCAGTTAGTGGTATTTGTTTCAAAGTCTGTTATGCTATGAAGCAGTATTTTAAGAGCTTGGTCACGCATATTTGGATACTTTAACTGATTTATTTAACAAAATGTGCAAAAATGGGGTAAAGAAATGTATTTCCTAGACATGCCAAGGTTAGTGCTTGAATGTGTTTGAAGTAGGGTGGCTTGAAGGCTGTAAAGTGGACATTTAAAGAAATTCAGTTTAACGATCTGTTGAGTATCCACTTCACATTCAGGAAGGGCGTATGAGGCATTTTCTGTATGATTTTGAAAGCAAACCTACTTGAGGTCTGCCTTGAAATTATTAGAAATTGGAAGACAAGTACTCTTGAGTAGGGAAATGTCAGTATAAGACCCAGGTACTTGCTTTAGACTCACAGGATTTGTATTTTGTGCTATGGTAATTCAAAGTGCAAAAAAGATTTTTAGAACTCCAGTGACATTAGCAAGTACTTATAATTTTAAATGAGGATAGGTTTTCTTTGTTTTATTAATTTTTAAGTTCATGTCTGAACTCAAGTCCTCACCTGAGAGCCAGGCCACAAATACTTGTGCATTCCTGACATAAAGAGCAAGTCAATGCTTCTCAAATTAGAACAAATAAAATTCAAATACCTGAAACTCAGTATATACTCTCTTTTACTAATACGGAAATGATTTTTTGTTACTGATTTATAACTGCAAAAACCATCATGGAGATCCCTTGCAAAGATTAAAATGCTTGCTGTTGTAACTGAAACAATGTGGACTAGCTGAATGGTTGTATTCTTCACTTACACCTCACAATTATCAGGGAGAAAAGTCCCTTTAGCTACAATACTGCCTTATTGTATTATTGTCCCTACTGTGCCCTAATATTTAAGTTTCAGAATGAAAAAATGTAGTCTGTAGCCCTGTCTTAAATTCCTAAATTTCCCGTTCAGTTCATTGCAAGGCTGCTAGATAGAATTCAGAAAGGCTTTGTGCTTTTCAGAGTAAGGGGAAGGTTTGTGCTAACCAGAAAGAAGTACTACAGAATGAGCCATACATCTTAAAAGTGTGCCCCTCTTTGGCCTGTATATAAGACAAAACTCACAGCTCAATTCTTTTGATTTCACATGTCAAATGTTATGCCTAGACCATGAATGAAGATATAGTGAGCCAGTTTTGGAAGCGCAAGCACATGTGGTGAGGTCTGTGTAAGCCAGCATGGGTTTGGCAGCTCTGTTGGCTTATACCAGCTCAGGGATGTTGCCAGCAGTACTGCAGATGCAAAGTTTCCTGTATTTGGGACTCAGCTCTCTTGAGCCTTATGAAAACAGTGTAGGGCCACAGGCCAGTGTTCTCCCTTGCTTGGTCTCAATTTCACACAGTCTGAAAGTGGCCTTAGGAATTAATGTAGTTCCTGTATCACTGAGGTGGTAAATGCAGCCCTGTGTTGGGTCACATCATCTGGTTGAGAGAGCCTGTGTGTGTTTGTGAGACAGAGAAAGGACCTGTGGAAAGTGAGCCAGTAGTGAGCAGAACAGAATCAGTTTCTGTATCTTGTCTCAGGATTTTAAGGTTTTGATTCAGTGCTGCACCTTAGCAAGTATGCTCAAGCTCAGCTTTTGGGGTGTTGGACTGCAGCTCTTTATCATATGAAGGTATTCTGAGCAGTTGAAACTTCTTGGCTTTAAAAAGTACCAGAGCTCTCCATTCTGCTTTCAGTCATGGACTGAGTTGTCCTTTTGTGGAGTAAAAGTTGGGGCTTTCTTTTTAAATCAAATGACTGCTTATTATCCTGTTTCTGCATACACAGAATTTCTCTCCTTTGCATGATCAGAAGTCAGCCATGAATCTTATTCTTTGTATTAGATTTCATGTTTTCAATCAGTGTCAGGTATAGTTTGAGTGGACCTGCTGCAGAAAAAAATCTAATTGTGCCCAACTTTTGATTTCCTATTGAAGTGGCAGGAAGAGGAGGGAAAAACTCACCCTGCCACACTGGACTCAGTTATGGGGTATTGTAAAAGAAAACTGTAGTTGTTTGAAAAATGCACTTGTTAAATGTTAAGTGCCATGAAGCTTTCAATTACTTGAGAAGTTAATTGCAGAGTTTTAAAAAAATATTGCATTTGGATTTAGTAGAAATTAGGTCATTCTGAATTGTTTGGAAGAGCTAGGCCTCAGCAGAGCAGGAGTTGTGGTTCAGTATTGTCACAAAGATACCAATACAGATATTCATAATTTTTTATTGTGCAATAAACCAGATGGCAAGAAAACAATGTGTTTCAGAGTTCTTTTAAGAACATAATTCTGAGTATTCAATTTTATTTAGAATTGCAGTTTGGTTTTTTGTTCCTCAGAGTGCATGTTTCATTTGTGAGATTTGGTTATGCAAGTCACATTGTATTCTTCCAGCCTGTTTTTTGCTGAAAATGTAACATGACAGAATTGTTAAAAACTATAATAAAATATTGGATCAGCCTAAGGAACCCTCTTTTGCTAAATGGCTTTCTGGAATGGTAACTGTTCCAGAAAAAAAAATTTCAAATATATAGCTAATTACAGAAAAAACTGTGGGTAGCATGCTGCTCTCTCTCTTTTCCCATGACCTTCTAATTTTATAATTTTGCGTATGTGGGTGTGTGTGTGTGACCAGTTAAAATAGGACGGCAGAGCAAAATAACATAGTCCAAATGCCCAGCAGCTGGGATATAGATGTAATAATCCATGTCCTTGAATCATAGAAAATAGAGAGGGGACAAGTTGCAGATAATTTAGTCTCTCTACTTCTGCTATGCACAGCTTTTGCTCTAAGTACATCTGTTAAATTTACACCTCATTTAATACACTGACATATTACTAAAATTATAGTGGTGTTTCGTTTTCTCAGTTTGTCTTTTCTATTACAGAAATAAAATTCATCCTGGCTAGGACAGAAAGGTGGCCTAGATGACCTCTTGAGATTCTTTACAGACAGTTCTTGTGTGATTGCATGCTTTTTTACTGACCTTTCTGTACCACATTTTGCCTTTGGATGATAGTGTTTTTCTCCATGTAGTATTTGTATAGGTATCTCTTTCCATGTATTAGAAAGGAAAAGTGCTTTTCAGATTTTGAGAAAATAGTTCAGATATTTCTCTTCTCACATGTATCTTTTGAATCTTTTCTCTTCCTTCACCCCGCCCTGGTTGATCATGCGTATCAGAACTTTTTGGGCATGAGAAATTGGTTCACATCTCTGTATATATTCTGTAAAAAAATGAACCGAGAAACTGTAGTTTGGAGCTCATAAAGTGCTCAACATGCTAACTGCATTCACCTTTGTTTTATTGTTTAGTAGTGTAAAAGGGGGAGGGAAGAGAACTTGTTCTTTCTCTTCTGAGAGGGCAAAACCTTTTCTGTCTTTTTCTGCCGTTTCATGATTATCTGAGGTCAGAAATCTTCTAAGAATGGACAGGACTCATGTATTAGGGCAGGATTTGCCAAAAGTGATAAGTAAAATCGCTCATATGTGATAAGGGACCTATTTTTTTCTGTGTCAAAATTCACTAAACCTTAGAAAGTCTGAGGCTGTAGTAAAAAGTGTCAGAATTCACCACTGGGAATGATTTCCCATCTGTTTTAAGATGTTGGATAATTCCACATATTCTGAAACAGCATCAATTATTCTTTTTTTATTCATCTTAAAAATTC
The DNA here is from genome assembly GCA_013399945.1 of Ploceus nigricollis. NCBI lineage: Eukaryota > Metazoa > Chordata > Aves > Passeriformes > Ploceidae > Ploceus > Ploceus nigricollis. The sequence goes on from VXBC01001498.1 coordinate 1,940,781, forward strand.
ATAATAAGCAGTATAGTGTGAAGGTGCTGTTCTCAGTGGTTAGCACTGATGGAGAGCATGCTTTTTTGCCCTGTGACTTGGTAAGCAGTGTTCTGCCATTGCATTCTTTTCTTCATTATTGTATGGACCACTGTCGTCCCAATTGTCTTAAGCTGCATCCAAAGCACGTGAGCATTTGATAAGTTACTGATGAAGTGTGGGTAACTTTCTGCTATCAAAATGCCTAAAGCCACATCAGAGAGTTCTGTTTCAGAGATGCCACAGATCTTTAATACTATATATTGATGAAAAAATCAAAGGTATATGTTTAATTGGTTTCAAACCTAAGCAAAACTAAAACTGAAATATAGGCATTTAAATATCTGTTCTGCAGCACAGTGCTGCTGGGTATTGAGTACTTTCAAATGCATCTGCTGTGTTCCCTCTGATTTCACTGGTAAGTGTGGTTACTCAGTATTTCACAGGGTGAATTCAACACAGAGGAACAAGCTCGATTTTCTGAAACGTTCCTTGTATCTTAGTTCTGATCAATTCAGATCTGTTTAGATCAAATTGAGATCTGGGAAAGCAATAGGTGTTGTGGATTGTCAAGACTTCTCAGATGTGTCTGCTGCTGTTTGCTGTCTGAATAGGCCTAGACCTGTCCTCACAGAAACTGCCTACAATGTATAAAGAAGAAAGTCTGAAGAATGAACATCTTAGATCCCTACATGTATTTGCAGTAGATGTTTATGAAGGACTTAAGATTTCTTTCTTTTTTTAGTAAATTGTCCCTTGAAGTGTTATACAATCTTCCATTACTACATTAATCTTGAAAGTCTCACACAGACTAAGTAGTATGACTTACGGATTATAAGGAATAGAAAAGATAAAGAAGGAGAAAAGATAATTTTCAAGCTTTTTCAACTAAAGCTTTGTGATATAAATTAATATTGATAACATTTAGGTCTCTTGTTGTATTTTGTTCCACAGGCAGCAGGAGCAATTCGTCCTTTAGTTTCTACTGTTATTGCCTCTGCTGCTGATGGCTGCTTGGACCACTCACTGGAACGTGCCAGGTACAGAGCGAGTGAAATGCCTCAGGCTTTCTTGTTTGATATAATCTATGAAGCATACCAACAGGTGAGATATTCAGGCTTTCTAAGACCTTTTTTCCATTTACTTCAGTTAAAAAGAAAAAAAAATTACTTTATTTCTCTTCTTTTAAGAATAGAGCTTCAGCACCTGTTTCAGATTACATCAAACTGTATGCTTATTACTTCTGAGTCTTTTAAAAAAGCCTTATCATTCTAATTTATTCAATTTTTTGATTAGTTAACTTTTAAATACGAGAGGGGATGATGGGTCTAAATGGCTGGAAAGACAAATTTGCTTTATTTTTTATTGTGCATTAAATAAATTACTTAAATGAGTGGGTTTATATGTTTCAAGTTATGTGTCTCTATAAAGTATGTATTGTTGACTGAGAGTATCAAAGGGTTTTGGATGCACAGTGTAATAATGACATTTTATAGTAATTTAGTGGGATACAGGCTGTTCTAAAATACTGAGATAATATAACTTGCTACATCTAGGTAAATGCTTATTCTGTTTCTTTTTGCATGTGTATTATTCATACTTGATTAGAAGCTGAAAATAATGTTTACTTGTCTCTGTTGTAATTTTTCATTTTTTCCTAATATGTTGCTTTGAAATTAACTTTATTCAGGAAAATTAAAGTTGTGGGTAGTGTATTAAAACCTGACTCTTTTGCCTTAATTTGCCCTGAAGACTGCTTTCATTTGCCCCACCCTGCATTCACAGTTTACTGGAAACATTCCAGCCTTTCGTCTCAGCACTACTTCCTTTTCATTCATCACCTTGTGGAAATTGCCTGTCCAGGTATCTTCCAGACTGACTGGAAGCAGAGCATTTCTTCATTTGTCACTTGGAAGGAATTATTTTTCATGTTCATGCTGACAGTCATGCTTCCCATCAGTCTTTCAATTCTAAACAAGCCCAAGTTTCTGATACTCATTTTCAGAGAGTACAAAGCTTAGAAGTCACTAACAACAGAAAAATGTAAGGACAGGCAATGAAGAAGCTGTTACTTAATTGTTCAGTAATTGTTTTCCTTAGAAATGTTGGCACAAATTCTATGTCATACCCTTTATGCTTGATACTTGAAGATATTAAATGCTGAAGATGAAGGACTATCCAAAATGAAGAGCTACTCAAGTGGTTGGACTAGCTTCAACCTTTTTGTTTCTGATAGGAGTCAGGGGGTTGTTCTTAGTATATGACACACAGCTGATACTTCTCAGATTCTACTTTGAATATAGTGGGTATACTCATAAGAAATGTATCCTCTATGTGCATAAGAACACATGTCAAGAGACAGCTGCTACTGTTGGTTATACAACCCTTTTTGGTGTATGTATCTTTTGGCAAATTTCATGTTTATGTGCTATTTATTGCAACCACCCTCCCCCCCTAACCCCCAAACATCCCAGGACTTTTTCTACCGTGTTTGCTTGTCATTTGCAAATAGAGTAGAGCTGGCAAATACATAAAAAGCTCTTGTCCTAAATGCCTCACTCAAAAGACAACTATATTTTCAGTTCCTATGCTCCTCTGAATAGAGTTTTTTTCTCACATATGCATTCCATCAGTCTTCTTTTTTGTATCCCTGCTCTTTCAAGAACAAGCCACCAAAGTTGTTAGAAGCAACCAAGGCTATGGTTTCTTGTCCCCAGTTTCCTTTGCTTTGGCTAAGTTCTGGTCATTTTAATGTTCTGTGCCTGGACCCTTGGGAAGTATAACACTTTGCTAAAATCTCTCAACTCATATTGTTTCCTAATAATTTATGCTTCAATGGTGTCTAGCTGTCCAAGTCAAGGATTAAGACCCTATTGTTCTGGGAACTGTACAAACAAATAAAAAAAGACAGATAATCATTGTCCTGAAAAACCTAGTCAAGCTACTGTAGGACAGATTTTTGTAGGAATGGATGCAGCTTATGATGCTTTCTAAATATTAACGTATCCATAATCAATTCCCATAGCCTGGTGAACGTAAGTACCATTGTACAGAGGAACAAAGAAGAGAAAATAATTTTGTTACTCATGTGCAAGTCATTCACGAAGCTGGGAATGGAATTCGTTTTGGCTGACTCTGCCTGGGATCATGATCCCATGCCTGTGTATTTTATACAGTTGTGACCTTTATGCAACAGCAGTGTGGGGAAAAACAACAGTCAAACATGCATTCCTTGGAAAGAAACAGTCCATTTGAATTAGTGTTTCGAGTAACACAGGCTTTTCAGTTACACGGTGGGTAATGTGGAATACTGCTTTCAAACTCCATCTCTATTTAAATACACCATCGGATGTGATAGGTTTAGAGTGTTGACTTCCAGATGTGTTTGTTAATGTAAGGTCTTTAAATATATATACCACAAAGTTGTGAAATTCAGTTAAAGGTCAGTTATCTGACCCTTACAGGTTTGCTATGCGCAGTCTTTTTCTTTTTTATCTCTTCTTGTCTGGTAGCAAGCTGGGAAGAGTAGATTAGAGGTTCTTCTCCTTTGATTGCTGTTTTAAATTTATCTAGAACTAGAACAGAGTAAGGTATTAACATTATTAATATATGGAAAAATATATTTGTATGATCTTTACCAAATTAAGTATTTTCCTTAGAAAATATTTTCCATTTATAGCCCAAATCAAAAAAGGATAGTAATGATTTGGGGGAAAATATATGCCCTGTTGAATCTCCTCTAATTAATTTTATGTATAAATATCAACGATTGATTTACAATAGTATCTTAAAAATATGTGTACTACAGGGAATCCCCTTTACCTTTGGTGCCGAAAATCCAGGACAGATTTTGAGGAATTCAGCCAGGTTGTTCATCTGCATTTCATTGTAATGCATTTAATTTAGTTTTTGGTCTCACATTTTCCCTGTTGCCTAAAACATGTATTCTAAACAGATCTTTGTTCAGATATATATTATCTTCTGATTTAACTGCTGTGATGTCAAGACTTGTGACTTCATAACTGTTGATTTTCATATTTATGCAATTTCTAAGATTTATAAAATTTATAAAAGTTACAACTTTTATTTGTACAATGTGTATCTGGCTCAGGGTGGACAAGTGACCAATGCAAACAACTGCAAGGGGAGAAAGAACTGTATTTATTGTGTGTGTGGGTCTTGCATGTGGGAGGCTCTGTGGTAGCCAGGGGTTTTCCTTGGGATTTTAGGTAAAGGGACATATAAATTTGTTAAGGGGATAAATGTGGTGTTGCATCACTACTCTTAGTTCTGGTATGTCCTAATTTGTGAGCTCTCTTTTCCTGCACAATGTAATGAACCACAGTAAATGGACAAATTAAAAAATTTAAAACCAAAAATGCAAATCTCTAATGACTAGTAAAACCTCTGGAAAATTTGTAAAAAATGGCAGAATCCTTGATTTACTTCAATTCTGAACTATCTGGGACAAAATCAGCCAATTGAATTTTTAAAAACTATTTTTATTTTGTTATGTTAATACCAAATTCCTGATCTTTAAAAATACCTGTTACTTTTCTATTTTTATCAATCCCAAGGAAAATCAGGAAAGTTTAAGTGTTAATTGAAAATCCATCTTTTCAAAAGATAGCAAATAAGGGATAGATTCCTTAGACCAGACTTGTTCATTTTTGCTTAAAGTAGTTTCATGTTTCTGTTCCACTACTTAATTTAAATAGGAAACAATGTGGAGTATGATCCTGCAAGCCTGGGAGGAGGTGGGTGGGGGAAAGACTTCACTTACCACAAGTCAAGTGTTCCCTGGAGCAGTACCTTTTAAAAGAATAAGAGTATCAGGAAGTCAGGTAGACTACCATTTTCCTTTAATCAGAGTAGGGTGAGACTGATTTTTGTAATACTTGTTTTTGACATACTGAGAAATACACAAAAATCTCAAAGGTTTTTTTTTTAACACAAAGCATCTTATTGTGTCCTGTCATGTGTTCTGTACAAAGTAATACAACCACAGTATATAAAGGCTGAAATACTCAAAGCATTGAACACTTGAAATATATCTGCTAAAGCAAGAAAGGTAATAGGAACATTTAAAAAGCTTTACCCTTTCATGATCTGGAAGAGAAACAACGAAAAATGGAAGCAGAAGAGGAGTGGTAGGTAGGAGATTCTGACCAGCTTCTATGTAAGATAGGCGAACAAACAGCCCTCGTAAGATGATACAATTGGTAAGGAGTTGTCAGCAGGAATGTGGGGAGTAGCAGAGAATTCCTCACCAATGCCACCAGTCCAGGGAAGCCAAGAACCTTGTGAGAGGGAATAGCTACAAACAGCTGAAAGAAGAGCAGGACATATTAGAATGCTGTTCTGCAGGAATCCTTCATTTGTGAGTGGTGTGGCAAAGTCTGATCACTAATTCAAAATTACGGATCTTATAAAAAATACACTTTTTTTTCTGCGGATCATTTATACATTATCTTACAATTTTCCTCAAGATCTGCTATATCTGTGGAAATTTATTGCAAGAATTACACCCTTTTTGGGGAGGGTGGGGTGTTTGTATTACATATATAGTTAGTTTAATAATCTGTTGATAGTAGACCTTATGCAGAGCATGGAAGTTTATATTTAGCTAATCAGAACAATGAAGCTGAAGTAAAAAAAAAAAATAGGAACAGGAAGCAGGAATACTCATTGAAGGAGAATGAGCTTCAACATGTTTAGAGACATTTCTCCAATTCATGTCTGTAACCTCCTTACAGCTATCCACACAGATCAGTGTGATCTTAGAGATTCTATCTAATCTCTGTAGAAAATACGTAGAGATTGGTACTTTTTGGGACTACACTAAATTAGTGTATCTGTTCATAGCCAACATTAACCACTCTTTGAATATTAAGCAATTACATTTACTTAAAGATGGGCCATTACAACATCTGCGTGCATAGGAGAGAATGGCTATATATAAACGTAGTAATGACAAGATACAAAACAATAGTGTGTCAGGGAGAATCATTCACATACTTTGATGCTGAATTCTGGGAGGCAGATGTTCTTCCACTCCCCAAAAAAATCATTGCAAGATGTCCACAGATTGGGTGGAGATGGGGAAAAGAGATAGTCTTTGAACTGTCCAACCTGTTCATTAGGAGAAGAAAAGGAAATCCTAAAATGGTTCTCCTCTAAAAAACCCCTAAAAAGGGGGAATCTTCAGGGAAGATCTTGCCAGACTAAGAAAGGAAGTTGGCTATTGTTAGGGCCATTGTAAAAGTATTTGCTCAAAAGTATTGTCTTTTCTGTATGTAAATAATAGGGAGTGTATCCCATGTGGATTTTGTAAACTTCTAAAGTACTTTTTGAAAGGGCACAACATTACTGGGATTCTTTTTCAAACTTGTGTGAAGCATTTTAGTATCCTCTGTAGCAGGGAAGTGCAGTCAGCTGTAGCAGTTTAGCAATATTTTGGCATAGGTCAGGCAAAGTCCTTCGAGGCAAAATGTCTAGACTGATTTGGGGATTTTCCTGTGGCTTCATTCTTTGTTAAAAACATCAATGTCTGTCAAATTATTATTGCCAGGAGCAACAAGCGATTAGATGAACGGTAGTAGACAAATTGTTGACTAAAACCATGGCAACTTTGGGAGAAAGGGTCAGATTCAGAAAAAGGACTGAAGGATCAAGATATAAGTGAGACAAAATTTGGGCATTTAATTCTAGTGCTGGAATCCTGAAAAAAACACTGCTCATCCCCTTGCCAAGACTAAAGATATCTGAATCTTCAAGGCACCTCAACCTTTATTTTTAACATTCACCAAACATGAAACTTTGTGTATATCAAGGCATGTAAGTTGTCACCAAGGCTGACCAACTTAATATTTTATCTCCTGTAAGCATTCAGTTGGGGATAATCTTTTTGTCTGATTCTATTCCATCCTGAGTTAGTGGTATGGGTCAGAGCTGTTCATTTTTGTAGTGTAAAAGCACTGAAAAAGAGATCAACATTGTTTGAAACGTATGACAAATAGTGCATAAAATAGATATGTTTTATTATAAGTTGTACTTGGTTGTTTCTTGGCCTTTGTCTTTTTAAAAAAAGCGTCAGGAATCTTTTATTAAGTGTATTGTGTTGTAAGGATGATCATTTAACCTAATTCTTATTCAAATGGATTTTGCAGTTTCTGTATGCTCTATGTGTGTGTGTGTTTGTCCACTTCCTTTCCCACATCCCCAGGCTCTGGTGACTCACTTTACTTTTGTAGTTTATAGCTATGTGTTCAGGTCTTATAAATATATGCCATGTAACACCATTATTGTATTTGTCCTAATTCTGCATGCCAGTTTGTGTCTATAGGTATTCTTCCTTCTCATTAAAGGTATTCTGAAATACTGAATCAATAAGTGGTTTGTGAATTAGGCAAGAGCTGGCTAGACTAATTCTAATCTTGTAGTATGATTTGTATGAAGACAGTATTACAAACAAATGTTCTTCTTTGTATGGAGTCCTAAAGGCAGCATTCTTCCATCTGCCTATACAACAGGTAATTACAGTTTTAGTGTAACTGCCTACTTGATTGGTCCAAGTAAGCTGGATACTCAACTAGATAGTTTTTTGAAATTCCTAGCCCTAGTTTTAATTATTGGTGTACTACTTGTATGAAGATGGCAAATATCTGTGACTTTTTCAATGTACAATCTAAGCGTATGAAATAATCTAACGAAAGGAAGCCTTTCTGATTTTTCATAGTCATTAGGATTTTAGATATGATGGTTTGACAAGGAAATCTGTGTACTCCTAAATGTTAGAAGGTAGTCTATTTCTTCTTACATGAGAAATTTCACATTATTAACAGCACCCTTTCATTGTTGCGGTCCATTTCAGCTTTGATTTTTATGACTTATTTTAGTCACATTTAAAAAAAAAATATTTATTTGGAACTTCAATAGAACCTGAGTTCTGTTCCATTTAAAGCATGCCAAAAGCTGGTAATTTTTTTTCTTGTTTTGATGCAAAATTGCTATGGCGCTAATTTTTTAATAAGGCAGTTTTGCAGCAGTTCTGCCTTTCTCCGTTCATTGTCAGGCTAATGCATGCAGACTGTTGTTTAACTACAGTGCTGTCAGCCTCACCTAAATGAATATCCTAATTTTTATAGTCTGCAGGTTGTAGCTCTGAGCTATTTTCCAAAGAGATATGTTATTTCATCTGGCATCTTTTTACCCTGACAACTTTTCCCTGAGAGGCAGAGAGGAATAAATAATTTTTTCTATCCTTAATGCCTACCCAATTCTAAAGAATACTTTTCAGGGTAAATGTGCTAAAAGAAATTTTGTTAGTAATGCTTTCTTTTATTCAAAAAGTGAAGCTAGATTGGTGGTCTGGAGGAAACTATGCTAGTTTAGATAGCTCTGTACTTGATTAGTTCTTTGGCGCAATGGTAGAGCCAGGATATTGTCTGAATCCCCACCTTGCCCTAATTAAATTCTACCACAAGAATGTTTGGAGAGATTCTAATGCCTTGCACAAGAAAAAGAAAAAGGGTTTTTGCTAATGAGATAATTACTTCCATTTTATGTCACTCCTCATTCTGTAGGATCTCAAAGAACTTCGCAAATTCACATATTAGCTCTTGGAACTGTTTGCTACAGTGGTGCAAAGCTTCCTCTCCATGGGTGAAATTTGGCATCTCTATGGCAGTGAAAAGGCATTTTGTCTTCAGATATAATTTGGAAGGTGTATGTTAAGGAGACACAATGCAAATATTCAAGTTGGAAGTTAGATTGGATTATGAGAATACTGTTGTGTTACTGGATTTATCCTGGTAAGTGTCCTGTATCCATGAGAATCACCTGTTTGGCACAGGCTCAGAAAATGCTGAATACTGAGTGAGGATCCTGGTACCCCTTATATGGGAGACCACTCACCTAAATTGTCATCTGCTGCTTGTTCTGAGATAGTAACAAAGAAGACAAGGTAGCGAAGCTAGAGGTTTTAATCTCTTGTTATTGACAGTTTGGTGCGTTGAAAGGCGATGAAAAGGACCATTTATGATCTTGCATAATTCAAGAGGTGATTTTTCTGAAGTAAATTGTTCCAAGAGTGAATCATCTTATCTATTAAGAAAAAATTTAAAATTTAAAAATGCATTTTAGCTTGGCCTGAATTTGGCTCACCTTTGCTTCCAACCTCGATTAAATTATCTGTTGGTTTCTTAATTTTATAACATGATGTATTTAGAAATCTCTTTATTGGGAGAATGTGAACAATTACTTCTTAAAATAGTCTTAGAATAACCTAAATAATCTGTATTTTCTACATTATGGCAAGATTTTTCTTCTCTTTGTCTTGTCCAAATAATTCTTTCCCAAGTATTTTTCCAATTTGCAAGATAATTTAAAAAGCGTAAACAATGAGTCCTAACACAGTGTTTTGACTACTACTCTTGTCACATAGATTCTTGCCATTTTCTTATTTCTTCATGTGGTAACTAAAATATGGGTGTATATATTTAGTGTACTTGGAAGCAACCTGAGTACCAAAATATTGCAATAAGCAATCAGGAAGTGTTCAGAGGTGTAATGGCAGATTGCCAGGAAATCATGGCATGTATGGAAAAGGCACTTGCAGTTACTGCACTGAAAGATTTTGGGATATAGTTACAGATCTGTATAAAACCAGGTTTGCATAATTCTGTTAGGGAGTAAATTGCTGTATCTTTGTTCTCTTCACTACTACTGCATCTGGATGTTTGTCACAACAGTTTTAATAATTAACTACAATAAAAATAGTTTCAGAGATGAGATAATCTGGTTTTATGTTGATCTCAGTGTTTCCTCATTCATGTTTCCTCCTTCTGTTTGCTGCTTCTGCTGTCTCTCATTTAGCTGTGGCATATTGATGTAGGCTGAGTTCTTGCTGCAAATCCACTGTTGGATTCAGCATTTTTTTGGTTTTAGTGGTAATGTGCATGGCAAAAAATATCTCTATGAAATATGATAAAAAATAGGCCAATTCAGATTCAGTGAGAGCTTGTGTCTACTTCTTTTCTTAACTCAGTAAAATGTTCCTGATGCTGAATGTTCATGATGTACTCTGGCACTTCAGCAGTGGAAACTTGATTTGCCAGGATCTGGAAAAATCCTAAAGCTCTGCTATTGTTGATTAGTTATGCATTTTAAGTGCAAGTGTTCTGATATTGTTACTGAATGGATTTACATGGGAGAATAAAATGGAGATGCTGCTGACAGTGGAAAAAGTGCTAAAGATTACACAGTCAAGGGTTACAGAAGTGTAAATGCTGGCTCTACACAGGCTTTAAAGATACCTATGTAAAGGAGCATATCTGAAAATTTTCTTTCAGTTCATGCATAAATAAATATTGTTTTGTGTCATTATGAACTAAGGAATGATGAAACTATAAGAAAATAACAGTCCTGTATTGAACCTTTTTTTAATCTGTGCTGGTTCTGTTGTAGGATTGCCAGTTCCCATATAAAGATACAGTAAATTAGTGTTCAAAGTATTTTATTGGAAAGAAGTAAGCATATGGACTGTTAGTAAATATCAGGGAGACACAGGCTGCATAGCTGCTCTTTTCTCTAACCTCTTATTCTAAGTTTACACCTTGCATTTTAGGAAGTAGTAGTATTTTTCAAAATGTTTTCAAACAAATTTGGGGGGAAGAGGAAGAAGACTTTGTGTAATGCTAAAATCTGTATCTCGTTCCACTCGTAGCACTTTATTCAAACATCCACTCTTGGAGAACAAACAAAAAAAACTACCCACAAAAAAGTGTCCCCAAAGCTACCTATTAGAATGCCTTTGAATATTCAAAAATACAAAAGCATTTTTAAGTAACATATTTCCTTCTGTGTCATTTAAAGAGCTAAACTATTATGTTTTCTTTCTTTTGTGGATATGTTTTGTGCCAATATTTCCAGCTGTTTCCATCATTTCAAATCTGTGGTCTGAAACTTAAACTATGTCTATTGTTTCACAAAGCTATGTGTGCATGTCAAGTTCAGTTAACTGTACACTGTCAAACTTATGTTAAAAAGGCTTTCAGTAATAAAGGGGCTTTAGAAGGAGTAAGAGTTTTAAACACATTTTTGTATTGTTAATTGAATCTAGATGTACACTGAATTACATACAGAAGACTTAGAATGAGAATGGTTGTATACCTGGGTCAGTAAGAATTTTCTTCACAAATATTCTGGAATTCTTGTAGAATCGTAGAATATCCTGAGTTGGAAGGGACCATAAGGATCACTGAAGCCAACTTCTGGCCCTGCAGAGGACATTCCCAGTAGTCCCACCACCTAAGAGCATTGTCCAAACGTTTCTTGAACTCTGCCAGGCTTGGTGCTGGATCACTTCCTTGGGGAGCCTGCTCCTTCCCTCTGGATGAAGAACCACTTCCTACTATCCAATCTAAACCTCCACTGATACAGGTTCAGGCCATTCCTTTGGGTCTTGTCACTGATCACCACAGAGAAGAGATCAGTGCCTGCCCCTCTGCTTCCTCATGTAAGGAAGTTGTAACTGCAGTGAGATATCCCCTCAGTCTCCTGTTCTCCAGGCTGAACAGACCAAGTGACCTCAACCACTCCTCATGTGGCTACCTCTCAAGGTCCTTCAGCATCTTTGTTGCCCTCCTTTGGACACTCCTTAATAGTTTTGTGTCTTTTTTATATTGAGGAGCCCTAACACTGCCCCCAGCACTCGAGGTGAGGCTGCCCCAGTGCAGAGCAGAGCGGGACAATCCCTACCCTTGACTGGCTGGCGATGCTGTGCCTGATGCAGGACTTTTTTTATGGGTGCTCTCTAATAATGCTTAATTTGTTAACTGAATTTCTTAGGGCAATATAGAAGCTTTAGAATTCTGCACTTTAAATATGGATTTAAAATTTCACATGTGAAGATGTTTAGCATGAGATGGTATATAAACAGCTGGCCTTGTGCTGCTACTTCATTTCATTGTTCTCCTCTGACATCAGTGTATCGGACTTGGAGAACAGTACACTCTGACAATATGTTTAGGTTGAAACAATTACAGATAATTAGAGTGGTAAATGTCATGATATACAAGTGTTAGTGAAATATGTTTTTAATTATTACTTTGCATTGTGTCATATTTCATCCCTTGAAGCAAGCAATACTCTCAAGATGCCTTAGCCCATTTATGGAACTTCTCCACTCCCTACTAATTATCTGTGATTAATACCTTGCTAAAAAGTTGGAATTGCTTCGTTTTGTCCTAGTTGCATCGATTACTCATATATTTAAAAATTTTATATTTTAAAGTAAATTCTTTCACAGCTAAATTTATTTCTGAATTTTTCTCTTCCATTCTGAAGATAAAAATATATGGATGTTTTTAATCTGTATGTTATTCACATTAGTGGAAAATTGTTTGTGTTCTACCAGAAAATTTTCCTTTAAAACAAAATGAAAGAAGGAAACATTTTGGTAATAAATATTTGGAATTGAAAGTTACTAGGCCATTTCTGGTTTTACTGGCACTTTATCTCTGTACTTCTTTACTTGAGGGGTCACTGCATTTTAATGTATTTTTGAGATAGAGTTCCCTATTCCTTTCTCTTCTTTATTGATCTTTTTTGTATCCTGTTTATTTAAATTTCTGCTTAATATAAAAATGTTCCAAAGTGGTTTTTTGAAATCCTTTCCTTTTTAAGTTACTCTATGTTCTTGTGTCCGTTTTGTTTTGTAACTCAAGCTAAAAAACTGTAAAGAACATAACATTTAAAGTACTTTTCTAAGTTGGCTGACAAACTAAAATGACAGAATTCACTGATTTAAATAATATAAAGGTGATAGCTATGTTTTTTTCTAGGATGTCTGTGTGTTTGAGTATTGCAATTCAGATGTGTGATGCCAGTGAATCCCTTGAATTTCATTGATACATTATAAAACAAGAATAGAAACTAAAAATTTTCTTCATCTGTTTTAATAAACTTCTTCAGGAAGTTAATAAAAAGAATAGCAGGTTGTATTGCAGTACTCTCTTTTGGTTCTTCTTTAATCCACTGAAATTTTTACATGCTTGACAATTTTGATTTCTCGAATCCTGGAGAGCACTGGAAATTACAGAGCACAGTATCTTTGAAACATGAATTTGTAGACACATGGTTAAGTTTGACACAGGGGAATTGTTTGTAAAGGAAAGCTTATGTATTGCAGAGCTAATTGCCATTCTTTAAGGACTTCACTGGCATCTTGTTTGAGATTGATTGAGGTGATAACAACCTAAGTGCATTAATCAGATGTTTCACAGAAGCTTTTCCTGAAGACACTTGAAGGAAACTTAAAGGTTTGTGACAAGAGAAAGGACTTACCAGAGCGGATTATTTGTTAGAAGATAAGAAGTAAGGTCAAGTGCATGGCCAGTTTTCATTGCAGTAAATCACCACTGGAGTTTCGTGATGGTCTGTACTGAGACCTCTGCAGTTACTTTGTTCATAATTTGAAACAGGAAGTGGAGATGTGCATTTTTTTTTCTGCTTAGTAGAGATGAGGGCTAACTGAGAAGGTTTGTAGAAGGATATTATGATAAAATTCATAGGTAAATGTAGATAAATGGAGGGCAAAAGGGTTGATTAAAGTTTTGAAGTAGTTTCCACACATGAAATGACTGAATAGATATTGATCTCTTTATCTGTGGAAAGATGTGAGAAGAAATGTGGTGGAGTATTTTGAAGGGTTGAGAAGGTGGTTTTTCTGTCAGAATAACACAGCATGTGATGAAAAGAGTGATGAATGAAGTACTCCCTGCTGTAGTTGCTAAAAAATACTGCTATTCAAAAAATAATTGGGTAAATTCAGTTTTCCTGTAATTCACTGAGTGCTGTTAAGGCAGTCGCTTCTGGTTCAGTGTGTCCCTCAGGGACTTTTTATTATAGGGATTTCTGAAGCCAGAATAATGGCTTTATATGAGGCAAAGGGAGCATTCTGGGAAAGTAAGAACATATTATTGCCTTGTTCTTTCTTACTTATTGTTGACAATTCACTCTGAAATAGAGACTGGATAGTGGGCTAGCCAGCCTGTGATCTTCTCAAATACCTCCATTTTTTAATAAAAGATGCTATCTTAAGTTATCCTTGTTACATGGAATTTGTGTTTCTGGATGGACTGGTAATTTAGCAATATGAAAATAAAGTAGAACTTTCTTATCTTAGGCTAATTCATCTTGAGGTAATCCTGACTGATAAGCTCCCAGTTCCTGCTTTTCTACCTATGTTTTGGCTCAGAAGATTCTTCTCCCTACTCAGTTTTTCATTAGTGACGTTCTTATAATCAGTATCAATAGGGAGCCAAACTGCTTGGGAAGGGTGTGTTAAGAGAATAATATCTTTTCTAGATGACTAAAAGGTAGATAAACCTTTGTTTGGTGTGTGGTTTTTTTTGGTTTTATTTTAATCTGTAAGGATCATGGAGCAGCATGGGACTGCTGTTTTCTATGCAGATAACTGGAGAAAAAGAAGGAATCACATAAGGAATACAGAAGTTCTTAGTTACTACCATCCTTTTTTGATGGTGCAATAACCAAAACAGCACTTGAAGAGTCACGTTTCTACATCTATTAAATTGTTCCCGTACTCTAAAGGTTTCTCACTGGAAGGTCAGTGTGTCTATTGGTGAGGCATCTCTCATCTCCATCAAGAATTTTTTTATACATGTAACTTCTCATTCATTTATTTAACAATGTAAAGGTTTAGCAAGATACTTGCAGCATCTAACTGAATTAATCTGTGCTTATAAAGTGTTTATTTATTTCTGTAGGACTTTGCTGAATAGCCACAATTTGGCATAAGCTTCTTGGAACGGTTTTGTTTCTGATCCATGCTGAACCTGTGTGCCTAAAACAGATGTATTACTGTGGATAGGACTGTTGAGATGTAAGGTTTAATTAATGAAAGAAAATGTGTTCTTGCTTAGAAGTATGTAAGACTAATTTAGGATATTTTTTCTTTTTCATTGCTATAAGTGTACAGACTATGACCTGGATTATGGAACTGAATGTTTGCATCTGGCTCTGAAATACTGTAAAACAAATGCCAAACTAATTGAAGGAACAGCTGACCTCTGGAAGGTAAAGACAATAATTATATCTAATTCTATATATATAATTTAAAATTAATAAAATTTGCATATTACCATAAAAATTCAGATGTGTTTTCAATTGTAATTTAGGCTTTTCTATTTCATTTTTCAGAATTGGTTTTGTCTGAGCTCTTTTTAGAGCTCATTATTATAAAGAGACTTGGGCAGGTGTTAATTGAGATAATCAATGAAGACAGCATTTTCCTGTAAATAGAAAAAATGTCTAGGTATTTGAATGACCTGAGAAGCTGTAAAACTATAAATCTGTAATCTCCAAAATGAAGAATTTTCTTTTATAATATGAGCTTTCTCCTGCTATTTCTATATATTTTGTCTATTTTCCTCCACTTTTCCTGTGCGGACATCACTTTTTTTTCTCATGCCAAATACCTGGCTATCAACAATTTGATTTTTAGAGTAGTTCATTACATTCAGTAACACTGTAATATTTAAGACCTCTTCAAAAAATCTTTTAAATTTTTTAAAACATAATTTACCTTGTCTGGTAATCTGGTAGGTTCCAGAGGAATGCCAAAGCAGCTGTGTGTACAGATGCCAAAGCATATGTCCCTTCTACTTCAAAGTATTGCATATCATTGATTTGGATGGTGGACATTATTCATTCTTAGTAGCTGTTGCGTCAAGCAATTTTAAAGTTTTTTATATTTTATTTTATTTATTTTATTTTATTCATTACTGTATTGAAGGAGCTGGAAGCAGCTCGAATTGCTGCATCTGTCTTTGACAGCAAATTTCCTCCAATAAGACATTATTTCTAATATTATAACTATAAATCTTCAAATCTTTCATAAAAAAGAAAGGCAATTTCCTGAATCTGCAGTGCAAGTTTCCTGTGCAATTTAACAGCAAAATTTACTTCTGCATTGGTTGCATACAGAACTTCTTTTGATATCTTGTTGAGGACATATAGTCTTTCTGAAAGAGCATATGGTCTGTTTTCCTATTTATTCTTCTGAGGGACAGATTATGTCATTCATATTTACATAACACCATTTTTGGGATGGTTTCATTGTCCGCATTGCAAAGCATGGTACTTATGGGAAGGGTAGCAAAATACACCACTAATGCTCATTTAGCTCATTATAGTGTTCATCTGGTTCTTTATCTGTAGATACTACTGATGTCCAGCAGATAAATGTAGCTTAGAATGACAGAATAATTGAGTCTGAATGAAATAGATAGATGTCATCTGGTGTGGAAGCTCTCAGTTCAGTCGAAGAGAGAACAGAGAGAATTCTCTCAGGCTTCAGCCTGGGAAAGTTAGGAGAAAGAATTCAAACAATTATTATCTCTCTCTGTTCCTGTGTTTGGGCCCATGTGGAATGTGTTCTGGAGATTGTTTACCCAAGGTGATTGCTTGATTGGATTCTGGTGATGGTGTTTGGATTCAGTGACCAATTGGATCCACAGCTGTGTCCAGACTCTCAGGTGAGAGTCACAGGTTTTCTAGTTTGCTAGTTAGTGAGAGCTCTTGCTACTGTAATATAGTGTAATATAAGTATAATATAATATACTATAAGATCATATAATAAAGCAGTTGATCAGCCTTCTGCAATCATGAAGTCAATGCTAATTATTACCTGGCTGGGGGCCTGTGGCAACAATCTGGTCCTACACCTTGTTGAAAGTGGGACCAGGTTAGTTATATTAGGCAGTGCAGGACCTTGTCCAGCTAAATTTTTAATATCTCCAAGAAGGGAGATTTCACAGGCTCTCTGGGGAAGACAATTCTAATGAATATCAGCTTGTATGGAGACCTTTTTCATAATATTTCATCAATATTTCCCTTACTCCCTCTTGCACTGTGAAAGGAAGAAAGGATAACAGAAAGCTCTGCAAGAAAAGTCCAATTTATTCTTCACTATGGCCATTAATTAACCCTTCCTCACCTTCCATCTTCTGTAATTTGGGCTGAGCAAGTCAAGTTCTCTCACACCATTTTAGCAGCCCTCTACTGGCTTCCTCCTGTTCTTCTTTGTGTTATACTGGGGAGCCCAAAGCTAAAAACAGTACTCTGGAGTGTTCTCTGAAGGGCCAAATACACGGGAATAATCCCTATATTACCTGTAATAAGCACTACTTCTGTACTGATACAGCCCTGTTGGATTCCTTTCTCCACTGCTCCCCACTGCTGACTCATGCTCAGCTTGTCCAGAAGGTCCTTCTCTGTAAAGCTGTTTTCTCTATTTCAGCATCAGCATGGACTGCTGCTGCCCAGGGTGGTTCTGTCCCAGATGCAGGATTCTGTATTTGTGTTTGTTGTAGACCACAAAGTTTCAGCTTCTTTCTCCAGGCTTTCAGGATCCTTCTAAGCTACTGTTGGACCCTTGAGCATATTGAATGAATACTTGTTCATTTCTTATCATCTACTAGTTTTCTGAGGGTATTTCCCCTTTCTCAGGTTGTTAATAAAGATATTAGTATTGTCCCCAGTATCAAGCCCCAAGGAATAGCACTAGTAACCAGTCCCCAGTTTCATTTGGACTTGAATTTGTGCACATCTCTGTTCTAAAGGGACTTATTGTCAGTGTCACTCCACTGTTTATGAAACAAAATCCTGATGCTGTTAACTCTGTAGCATGTGGGATCCATTGCAGTAGCACTGCACTTTAAAGAGGCCTATAGATATTTGGAAAATGATAACATGTGGAGAGCGAAGGGAAGGGAAGTCCTCTCCCTATGGAGGAAAGAGCAGCAGGGATATTGTGTGATAAACTGACTGCAACCCCCATTTCCCATACCCATGTGCCACTGGAGGGGGGGAGGTGGGAAAAATTGGGAATACAGTTGAGCCTGGGAAAAAGAGAGGGGTGGGGTGAAGAAGTTTTAATATCTGGTTTTATTTCTTGTTATCCTACTCTGATTTGATTAGTAATAAATTCGACTAAATTAAACTAATTTCCCTGAGTCTGGTTTGTATGATCTCTCCCTGCCAATATCTTGACCCATGAGCCTTTTGTTATATTTTCTCTCCCCTATCCACTTGAAGAGGGGAATGACAGAGCAGTTTTGGTGGGCACCTGGTATCCATCCAAGGTCAACCCAGCACAGTCTCAGTGTTGTGCAGAGTGTGACAGTAGCAAGAACACCCATTTATGTGCAGGCACTGTGCTGCAGGCAGTGCAGAGCAGTGAATATTTTACATAAACACAAAGATGCTGGTGCCAGGCCATTGAAGTACCTTCTCGCATCCTGTGCCCTGTCTAATTTTGTAGCTAAAAGTTGTTGATGTCTTCTGTGGCTTGTAAAGACATTAAAAGTGGAAGGCATAAAAATGACAAGGTCTGTAAAACATTACATTGTTTCTGCAGGAAATACTCATTTCAGTTTAGAGCCTACAGAGCAATACAGCTCCTTCTTGAACAGCACGTGGTGTTGGTCACTCTGTGCCAAGGTGTTTGGCAGGTGACTTGGAGCAGTACCATTAAAGAACAGTCATACTCAGTCTGCAGTTTCACGAAGTGCAGAAGACTACCAGTTTTCTCAAGTGGTGCTTGCTTACAAAATGATTTGGAACTATTGTTGTTACAAATCAGCTCTCAGAAGCAAAATTTTCTTTGCTTAGCTGTCATAATACTGTAATTTATAATATATTGTTATTATTTTCTGCTAGGCTTTTAATGCTGAGCTAGATGAAATTTCATATGCCAAGGACTGATATTCTCTCAATGGCTCCAGTCTTATATTTTCAACACAAGGCAAAGAGATAGTCCATCCAGATAAATAAGAACTGATATAAATAATCATTGTTCAGTTGAGGTTTCAGACGATGCATAGCAGAAGGACTGCAGTCAATTAATAGTTTGAGTATTAAAAACCAGTTTCATCCTATGTGGACCTTGAATCTTTAAAGAGCAGATCAGATATTTGTAAGAATTCAGTTTATGCATGAGGTGCACAACCTACATACCATTAAATGACTCAAAGCTGTGGCAAAATGTTGTGTGTGTTTATATATTATCTTCTTGAATTAACACTAATTATTCTACCTGAGCACTTGTACATTAGGAAGAGTAACATTTCAAAGTCATTGTTGGAGCTAAAGCAGGAGAGGTTTTTTTTATTTTCTGGGAACAAATTACAAAGTTAAGATAAATTTTTGTAGTGAAAACAAGCAAGTAATTCAAATTACTTCAGTGTTATAAATATTCATAAGTTTTATTTTAAAGATAGTTATTATATAGCTATTTATAAGATATTTGGGATTAGGATGGCAAAAAAAAGAAACATAAAGTCTCTATCAACACCACACTTTCAGTTTCTCTGGGTTTGATACCTTGGAAGTAAAATTACTTTAAATATTCTAAATAGTCTAAAAATTAACTAACAGAATGTGTTTGTTGTACTCTAATGTGTGTGTGTGTGTATTGTAGATAAAAAATTCAATATAATAACACTTTTTAAAAATTGAGACAGATTTATAGATAATGTTGTCAGTGTGAAAATTCCTCACTATTTTTAAAAAGCTACAGATTATTTTCTAATCCTACAAAGCTATCCCATACAAAGGAGCTCTGTATGATGTCGTAGTATAAGAGGGGAAAAACTTCATTAAACTGAAATGCAGTACATTTGTGTATGTATGTGATCATAACCTTGTTGTATTTTTTGTGTAAAGAGTTGTATTTTTGCATTTAATGTACATTTTTGTAAGTCTGAACCGTCTATCAAACTAAATCAGTTTGAAGAAGACTTCTAAACATCATGTAGAAGTAGTTTTGGGGAATAACTTCTAAAACAACATCTTCCTAGGTAGTGAAAACTAGTAGTCTGACAGTTAAGAAAAAAAAGCACACAGAAAAACAAACTTGTCTGCTGATTTTGAAGCTTTATTAAGGTAGAATAGATTGTTAATTACACAGAAAAGTAGAGATGTTTAGTAAGACTGTTCTGCCTTTGCTATAAGCAGATCATGTTTTCATGTTTTGTGAATGTGAGGTATTTGTGTTGAGTTTTAATATTTGGCCTAGTGATATTTTGGATTGCAGCAATAACATTCTGAAAATCTTGGATCACTGGATGTTTAAGAGGACAAAATGAAAATTTATATTTTCACATGAAAAATTAGAATTTGAGTAATTGGAACCCTATGAGTTTGATATTAATCAACAAAACAAAAGTGTGCACTGCTACAGGCAAAACTTGATCAATAAACAGTCATGGGATTAAAGTAATTAATGTCAGCCAACATGGAATTTACTTATTTTGTGAAATTGACTTCAAGACTTTATTACAAGACTATAATCTTGGCTGATAAAGATGGTAGTGCTGATACAATGTACAACTGGCAGAAGTTTGACTTGTTACTACATGACATCTTAATTAAAAATAGGATGACTGTAATTGTACTAGTTCTTATTAAATAGATGAAAAATTAGATAATTGATATATTTCAAAAGATAATTCTTACCAGTTTCTGCAGAAACTATTATTGTCTCTAAGGTATTTAACAGTTGTCTGATAAAGTTTGCAGACAAAGATTTAAAGATTTGTAAATAAAAATATAATTGATCAGAAGTAACCTATTTATAAGGATTACGTAGAAAATATTTTCAACAAAGAGTATGCTTTTCATTGCAGCCAAATATAAAGAACTGATTTTAAAAACAAATGAAGCATAGGTCATATTTCATGGATTGTTCTTGGAAGGCAGTGACTTTGAATGTGGTGTAGGCATCACAGAGGATAGGAAGTTTACACTATGTTTGGGTCTTACTTATTAAATATCTCTTCTGTATAATAAACAATCTACTGTACTTCTTTAATAAAGCCTCAAAAATCATCCAATGAGTTTGTTTTCTTATGTGCCTTTTTTTTGTTAATTGTCAGGCCACTAGTTTTCACTACCTAGGAAGATGTTGTTTTAGAAGTTATTCCCCAAAACTACTTCTACATGATGTTTAGAAGTCTTCTTCAAACTGATTTAGTTTGGTGAATGGTTCAGACTTACAAAAATGTACATTAAGTACAAAAATACAACTCTTTACCCACAAATACAACAAGGTTTTGATCACATACATACACAAATGTACTGCATTTCAGTTTAATGGAGTTTCTCCCCTCTTATACTAAGGCATTGTATGTCAGCCATGGGTAGAGAAACGAGAGTATGAAATTAGAAAAGGGATGTTCTGGTATTACAAGTGCTTTTAGAATGCTATGGACAAATTTGGGCTCAAGCTCTGTGCAGCTGTTATAAATAGGGAGCATTCATGGAATTGAATTTAGCGTCTTAATCAAATTGAAAGAGGTGTAGAGAAACTCTTCCTCCTTGACTGGTAAGGGGTGGTTGCAGATGGTATCTGGAAGGGTTTTTCTGTGAACTTCACAATTTTCACAAAACTTACAGGAGCTTGTATCTGAAATTATCTTATAGGATCAAAAATTATGAAAGAATTACAAATTAAGCATGTAATATGGTCTTTGTTGATTTATTTCTCTAGAAAACAAACCATTTACTGATGTCTGTCTCAGAATTTCAGAAGAGATTTTTTTAAAGGTTTATTCTTAACTTTTTATTCTCCTGTGCTGTTTTCTTGAAGACTGCACCTACCATTTTTTTAGATCAGACTGTTTAAAAATACTTTTGCACCTCAAAGAGACTGTAAATGTTAGGGTGTGAGACCATTTCTAACAGACTTTAGTCTTGTTTCTTGCAATGTTTTGAGATTATAATCTGTTACACTTTACTGAAAGTTCAGTATAAGGGCCCTCTAGAATCTGGTGAATAGAAAGAAACTTTGCAGCAAAATCAGTCACTCTATCCTTAAATCTAATTTCAAGACATTGATTCTTCCCACAGTACGTAGAAATGTAAATGTCTGTATGTAAAGTCAGACTCCAGATTTATCCAGGTAGATTAATTCTCTGGCTGCTCCTCCTGCAGGACAAACTGTAGGGAAGTAAGTTAGTTTGTCATTTTAAAATAATATAATGCATTGGAGAAATCATGAGATGTTATTAATCTGTGTCTGACTATAATACAGAGCTTAATTTATGAGATTGAAAGTGGTTACAAGAAC
The DNA here is from genome assembly GCA_013399945.1 of Ploceus nigricollis. Lineage (NCBI taxonomy): Eukaryota > Metazoa > Chordata > Aves > Passeriformes > Ploceidae > Ploceus > Ploceus nigricollis. Next base: position 1,962,955 of record VXBC01001498.1, read on the forward strand.
CCTTATGTTAAAATAAGTAATCACTTACATGGAGACTAAGATACTGTTAGTGGTCCTGCTGTAAGATTTACCTTGCAGCAGTAAAGCTTTTGGACTCTAGTTCATTTCAAAAAGAAAGAAAAAGTTTCTTCAGACTCAAGAGAAAAAAATTCAGAAAGTTCAGTAAAATTTTATGTAGCATAAATGAATTTACAGTAAAAACAAATACAAATATTTAAGACTCACGTCAGTCCAAGTCACTGCTTGTCATTGTGAAGACATTGCTAGCAAAGACTGTTAATGTCCTGGGTAGATGCTGACTTTAATTTTCTGTTATTTATTTTCAAAGCCTATTATTGCGACTGTCAGCCATCATGACGGTATAAAGACAGTTATGAAGGATGTTTTGCAAGTACCAAGTAAATATTCAACATCTTATTGTTCATCTAACTTGGTCTGATTAACGTCTTCAAGAAGAATTTGACGTTTATTTATTCTCTGAAAGCTCACACTGTTTACTTGTAGTCTCACGGACTCCCACTGGTTAATTGGACTCTCATTAACAGTAATGGTATAGCACTACTGAAAAATTGCACCTATATTAGTAAAAGCAACAATAAGGTTTCTCCCTGGCTGTCAATTTTATGTTCCCAAGTCTTGTTAAAAATTAATCTATTTGCAGTAAAATTAGAGTGGATGTGTAAAAAATAGATGCATTATCATGTTTTCATGATTTTTCAAAGGATTGAAAATACTTTTAGATTTCAAATGAGTTCTAAGCAGATGTAAGTGTTTGGAAGAGGGGTTTTCTCAAGTCTCCAGTAGTTTCTGCGACCTCTGTTCTCATAAATTGCCAGTGATATTTTACCAAAATTAAGAAATTGACAATATCACTTGTTTATGGTGCTTAAAATGTAAAGAATTGCCTTCAGGGCATTGTTTTATTGGTTTTACATTCCTTCCTGCTGTGTTAAATCTAATGAGCCTTGTCTGTCCTTTAGGTGACCTACAAGCGGGATCTGTATGCAGCTGAATCAATCATTAAGGGTACGTGCTTGTCCTTGTGACTGTCAGTTTGTGTATTCCTCATTCTAATTAAGAATTTTGTGTGTGATAGTTTGAAATGTCTTTAAGAAAAGTTATAGGATGGATAAAATGTGCTTAGGCAAGTTGTTTTAGCTTGTTTACTGGAATCTTTTTATTAGGCATATTTATTTTTACTTCTCTCAGAATACAGAATCTTATAAAAAACTGTGTATTTTAGAGTCAAATAGAGATTAATTTTGAAGGGCCTTATAAAGACTAAACAATTTTTTTTCTTTCATTTGCAAGTCAATTTTGATTATGTTCTGTCTTTCTATTCTACATAGTAGAGTGAAAATTAAATATTAACTCTTTAGGGCTCTTTACTGTTTTACATACAGGCAGTTGTTGCCTAAATTGATATAGCAGTTATTTGATATTGAGGTATTTCATTAATTTATAAATACTTTGTTGAACAGTTTGTTAACTTTTTTTTTCTGGTGGCATTGGTTTCATACCATTTAACATTAAGACTGGATTTAGCCTTTATCTAGGTGGACTCACTCTAAAAACAGTGTAGGAAGGAAGAATTCTCAAATACTGTATAATGAGATGGTTATTGTAAACTGATAGGCAGTGGTTCAGGGGACCCTTACCTGACTCCTTGTTGAGAACTGAGGGATAAAAACCCAGAAACTGATGAAGAGAAAGGGACTTCACTTTGGATTAAAAATTCCTTTCCAGAGAAAAGAGTGTAGTTCCTATTTAAGAATATCAGACGAAAACCTGTATGCTGTTGAGGCACGGAGAGTGCCTGGCTAGTTGTTCACTCTTGTTATTGCAGTGGGCAAATATTTCATATTAGATGCATTATTACAACTACTTAACTGAATTTTTCAGGCACAAATCAAAAAGATAGTACTGGCAAGCCTGAAAATTTCTGGTTCTGATAAGCAATGGGCTCCAGTGAAGATGGAACCAGACTCTTCCCCAGTGGTGAAAAAATTACAAACTTGGAATGAAACTAACCTTCATCCAAATGAATTTTCATGCTCCTGTGTATACAAGGGCTTCAATAATATCAGAGGTCTTTAAAGGAGATTATTTGTTACATTAGTTATATATATATATACACACACACACACACATATATATATGTAACATTACCACATTTTTTCCCTTAAAGTCAGTACAATCTTTTTCAGCTATTGCTTATAATAAAAAGCTTGTGTAGTTTAAAGTAAAAATGAAGACAGACCTTCATGGTAGTCAATCAGGCTAATCCCTTTACTTATGTAATGTCCCTTTGCTGTGGCAGCATTTAATAGATCCTGATTCTGTTACCCCAGTAGACTTATTATGGTGGTCTCTATGAAAATCTGTACTTTAAGATTGTTGAAGTTTAGATTTGCTTCTTGCTGCATTGCATGAGTTCAGGAAGCAGAAGCTGTACATGTTCTTTGCTCGTTATGCAAGTAGTATAATGAATGCTTCATAGCAAATTAGACCACTGCATAACAGAGTTATCTTACATCATTAATTATCTTTAATGGGGTTTTGAATCAGCACTGTTAGTCCTCCAAGACAGCAGTTTGAAAGTTATGCCTTATCTATTTTGTGCCCTTCAAAAGGCTTAAAATCTCAGACCTTCAGGTGGCTATAGCATGAATTATTTTGATAGTGGACAGTAGAACCATGTAAATTAATATTAGGCAGATGATTTATGCACAGTTCATTCCACACTTAAAGCATATTTAAGGGGAGAATATATTTTTGTCCTTCTGTGCATCATCCTGATGTACCCCTATATGGCATCGTTTTGGCTTACGGTTGTTAGTTTTACAGAAGAAATCTTATTAGCTATGTTCTGCTATGTTGTGCTGTACCTATGGGAAACCTTCAAGGACTGGTCACCTTAGAGAATGGCAACCATCCTACAAGCCTAAGCAAGCTCAGTTAGGCCTTTCCTAGAAGCTGGGTAATTAACTATATCACAGTGTCTGCTTTTCTTGAGAGTTCAGAACCCGCTACGTGGTGCTATATTGTAGAATCATGGAATCATAGAATAGCCTGGGTTGGAAAGGACCTTAAAGACCATCTAGTTCCAAGCCCATGGCCATCAGCAGGGGCACCTTTCACTAGATTGGGTTGCTCAGAGCCCCATCCAACCTGGCCTTGAGCACTTCCAGGAATGGGACATCCACAACATCTCTGGTCGGCCTGTTCCAGTGCCTCACCACCCTCATAGTAAAGAATTTCTTCCTAATATCTAATCTGAATCTAATCTAATCTCAGTTTGAAGCTATTCCCACTTGCCCTATCACAACATGCTCTTTTAAGTGATGTGCTCTTGCTTATCACTTCTTGTGCCATGTAGAGTGCCTCAGGGGGAAGTTCTACATGACTGTCAAGTAGAGTTGCAACCAGCTCTCTAAATGCCATCTTGCATGCTGTCAAGGTCTGCTAGAGATGTCCCAGAAGCTGGGAGGGTGCTGGGTACTAAGGACTCTGGCCTCACACTGCTCCCCACTGCTGTTTCAGTCTTCACAGCTGATTTGTTTATTATTAAGTTACTCGTTTACTGTGCTGGATATACATTTTATCTCTGGATGAATTCAGTAGTGATGAAGAACTTCTGAGTGTACACATTTAATTTTGTGACTACAGTTCCAAATTTTATGTAATCTGCAGTTTATTAGTGATCAAAACTTTTGGTTTTCTTCAGGAATTCAACAAATTCTCCCTTGTTGAACTTGACTCAGGTGGAAGTAAGAAAAACATACATCCCTACATGCATTTGTTTTACCTTAGATATTTATATGCATGCATATCATTCTTATTCAAGGCAGCACAAAGAAACATTTCACTGATGTAAATAGACTAATGAGTTATTTTTATTTTGCGACTGTTTTCTTAAAACATTTCTTTTTAGTTTCCTGACTTCCTCAATTCTCTTTTATAACTTTTATAAAAAGCAAATTTAATGTTTTTGTTTAGTTAAGCAGGTATAAACTTGTAGAGTATGCAGACAAGGTGGTACGCGCCTATTTTTAATAGTCTTGAAGTAAGAAAACATTGTCTTACAATAAGGGTGACTCATCTAGAAACGTAGTTAAGATCAGGCTAATACAAAACATCCTAAAAAAATTCCATTAGGATTACTGCCCTCGAGGTAGATAACTTTGAACTCTAGTTCCAACATGTAAACTTTAAATGGTGCTTCTCAGAAGTTTGTAACTTAAAGTTTGACTCTCTATCCTCCTCCTTCTCATTTTTCTTTTCTCAAGGGCCTTACTTTATAAATTACTTTTTCACAAGAGCATGCATTTGCAGATCAGATAATTTGCCCTCACATTTGGCTAAAGAAGTATCTGTTGATATAAATAAAATGATGATTTTTGCAAGTGCTGAGAAAAATATTGTAATGCCTTCAAACTGTTTATGGCTGTTGAGAGCTACATATTATGACATGTGTTCTGTGAAGATACCATGTGACTTTTTATAAAAATAAAAATTGAGATAAGCCTTGTTTAGCAAAGGACAGAGATCTTATGTGAGGTAGGCTGCATTTTCATGAGCGTGCTCGTGAACAAATGGCTGTTCTCAGCTCTGAGCCAAAGAAATAGACTGATAGGTAGGGAATACTCCTTGGAATAGATACTGTCAGGTGAAAACATCCCTTTTTTCTTGCCTTTTCTTGCCAACGACAAAATGTTCCTTTCTTTCCTGTGTACTAATATTGGTAGGGTCAGTGTCAAGTTTGATTTTTAGTTTTTGTGGCTACAGAGACATGGGGAATGGGTAAACAACAACAACAACAAAAACTTAGATGATTTTGGTTACCTATATTATTCAAATAACAATTTCAACTATTCTGTTAAGCATGAATGAATGCTTGGCAGTATTTATTTAATTTTTCTTATGTTTACAGTGGTAGCATCTCATAACAAAGATGTTTCTAAAGATGCCAGAGTAAACCATACTGAATTTCCAGACCAGTTAAGCCATTGCTATGTAAAAAGTGCAAATGGAATTCTGATAAATTAATTTACTATTTGGAATTCACTGCAAACTTCAAAAGCATTTTGATGATTAGGATGTGCTTCCAAAATAATAGGAGTTGTAATAGCAGACTAAGAATGGTGTGGTACAAGCATGTTTCCAAAAACAAGTGTGTGTACACACATATATGTGCAATTAAGAGAAAAAAATTTATGTCTGTAGGCTAAAACCTATTTGCCATTCAGATGCATTTTTTTTTCTTATGGTATTAATTCTCTAGGATATGATATTTATTATCTTTATTCAAACAAAGTATTATTTTAATTGCTGCTTGTTTGTGGCATGGTCTTCAAGGTAAACTTCTAAGTCTTCCATTAGAGTACACTTAATACATCATCTAACTATGGTAGTTCCATAAACATGAACACATTTTAATTTATAATTGGGTATGATCCTAGGATAAAGACTGTTGCAGGTGTTGCTGCATAATAATGTGATCTAAAGCTTTCAGCATATCAAAGGAGGGTGTGGAAAAATTGAAAATTAGGTTTTCTGATGTAGAAAGAAATAGGTTTAATTGAATAAATTCTGAAATATTGCATCAAATTTAGCTTTAATGAAGAAAACTCCTGATAGGGAAATTTAATGTTTAAATTTGACAGTGCAAAGTTTACTATTTTTTATTTAATGCAAAAAATATGCTCTGAGCGTATGTTAAAATTGTTGGAGGCGATCAAATGTGATGCATGTGAATAGGAAACACTACTCCATTATCAGGTACAGCTGGAAGGAAGCTGGCAGTGATGTGTGTTGGCAAGAGGACTTTTCCAGGGAAACAGTAAGTTTAAATAAGTAGAGGAAGCCAAAGCAAGGTAGAGAGTTTAATATGTAATGTGATAGTGAGAAAACAACTCAAAAAAGCGTTGGGCAGATGACAAGGAAATTATGGCAGAAAGTAATTAAGTAGAACTGTGGTTCATTGTGGGAGGACTGGAGGAAACACAAAAACCCAACCAAGGGAAGTTCCAACTTGATAAAAAGAATAACCTCTTTCACCCCTGACAGACAATCAAGCAGTGAACAGCTTGCCTGGAGAGATTGTATGGCAGAGCAGTAAGGGGCTGAGTGACAAGGCCTGACCTCGTGGGTGATGCTGCTTTGAGAAGGAGTTTGAATGAGAGACCTCCTCATGTCCCTTCGAGCCTCAATTATCCAGCGGTCCAATGGGAAACAAAATGGTTTTAGCTATGTATTAAAATTCTTTGTGAGATGGCCATGCCGTGGCTTTCCAGAATGGCTATTTCATTCACCCAAACAGAATTCTGAAAACCAGGAATGAAATGCTGCACGCAGTCAGTTTTACTGGCAGGCAGCAAAGCTCATGGAATCCCTGGAGTTACGAGGCGGCACTCCAGCTGTGCTCACTGGGTTCAGCGTGACTACGCTGAGTGACAGAGCTCCATCATCTTAGCAGAAGTGGGACACAGGCAGTCTTGGGGAGAAAAGATCCACTCAGTCTTCCTTCCTACAATGCAGCAAAGGTGCAGTCTAAATTAACATGTGGATCTTTTTTGACAACTTGAAATAGTTTGGATTTAAAGGGCAGTTGAGTTTCAAACCTCAACCAGAACACAACTGTTGCTTTACTATGATGAATTTATAAAAGATGATTTCCCAAACTTCCTTTACTCATTTCCTTGATCACTTAAAAGAATGCAGCATCTTTTCAGTGTGTGTATTATCATTACTTTAAGGTTCTACTACTTTATTAACATACTTTCCCCTTTAACATTTTGTTTCTTCTCTGGATAAAAAATCCAGTTTTCCACACTTCATTGTTTTTTATGTCTTCTTTATTAAACTCAGCCTGCAAATCTTGGTTGCTTTTTTGTAATTGCTTCTCCTTTCTCATTTATATTACAGGAAATTAGACATCTAAGAGGGCTGGAGACAGTAGTGAGATGGGTTTTTATAGCTGCAGCCTTTGAGCAGTCTTTTGTGAGAATACTTCTGACACTTGCTGTTGATTACAGACTTCTTTTTAAAAAGAACTGTTAGAGCCTAAGTTATGGTGCCTTTTTGGATTCCACAGCCTTCTTCCACATGTGAATTTTTGTAATAGCTCCAATCTGACCTTCTTCATTAAATTACATAGTTCAATAGAGTCTGAGTTCTTGAAATCTGATATGTTAGTCTGTTTATTATGTATATCTATTTTGTATCTGCACTTTGTGTACAGTACTAAATTCAAGTGGCTCTTGCTCTGATTTCAATCTACCCATTAGTTTCTTTCTGCTGATAAGAAATTAATTCAATATGGTTTCCCATTTTTCAGACTATAAAGTTATTCTCTGTTAAGTAGAAGCCAACTGTGATGCCTGTTCAGTATACATTTTTTGCCCAGTGAATCTATGGGAAGATAATTTCTCCCACAGTTGTGGTATCCTCTGATTTCCAATCCTGTGAGAACTAGCCATGCATTTTTTTAATTCTCACTTCCATCTGGTTGTGATGGTTTATAAGCAGATGTTTATTGTTCTCTCCCTTTCTTCCTCCCTCCTCTTCTTGCTAATTTAATACAAACTCAGTTGCCACCAGTATTTTTGTTGTCACGTTGTAAATATTGGACATAGTAAATATCCATGATTCAAAAAATCATTCTAATTATCTTTTGGAATTCTCAGTGATTAAATCACTTTTCCTGGTCACAGAAAATTGCTTAAAAATCACAGGTCACTTTCCAATAATGTCAACTCTACAGCAGCTTTAAAATTAAATTTCAGGTCTTTATGTCTATTTTTATAAAGAAGTCTGTGAGTTTACAATAGAAAGTGAGATGTTTCTGTACTACTGAGTTTATGCATTTGACTGAACTTATTGTGTGGTATGTAATTATAGAAATAACTTTCCATATGCAACAAATACATATTGTTTATATCCAGACTTGTTTGAAGACCAGTTAGCCCATATTTTTATGATTTTTCTTGTCTTTCACTCCTAATTTATTTTGTGGTGGTGTTTGGTATATTTCCGTCTCTGGAGTTTCATTGAAGTCTGCTTTGAAAATAATTAGACTTTACATGTATGAAATTTCTAGTTGCTTATGGAATGGCTATCCCAAAAACATTGGAAATCTTGTGTTTTGTTCTGTGTGTTAATTTAGCATCTAAAGGATAAAGGCCTGAAATAGACTTGAGGATTTCAGACTTGAATTTTTATTTGTTGGCTTAAAGAAAGGAAAATGTTCACTGAATCTAAAACCTGAAGTCAATAACAAGAGAAATTACTAATTTTTCTGAAATACTGGCTTTGTGGAACAGACCAGGCAATAACTTGAAACTGTTGTTCCTGATAGCAACAAAATACTGTATTTTGCCCCTAGTAAAAGATCTAGGAAGTTGCCCAGGCCACGATCTTTGTCACAACTTTGCAACTTCTTTGCTATTGACATGAACAGTTACATCTGCTGTCTCCTTAAACAGTATCATTAATAAATTTTTTGGCAATTTTTTAGTATCTCCTGGATTTTTAAAATTTTTCTCCCTTTATTTACTCAATATTACTGACCCTGTGTTTAGTTAGCTGTTGAAGTGATAAGAGGGATGAAATTTTCAAAACATTTTCTTGATTGTCATCTAGTGTCAAATATGGACTTGAACAAATGTATTTTAATAAATTTAAATGGGCTTTGGGGACAGGCCTTATGTAATTATTTCACATCGTACAAAGTGATATAAAATATAATTTGAATTTTGAGATGTATATTACATAAATTACATAGTTACATTAACTGTACCTTGTAGCCTTTAAATTTACATCTGTTGAAAATATTCTGTCAAGAAGCAACAATATGTGGATTGAAGGTAATGTTTAGCAGATTAGTAATTTGAATTAATTTATTATTGCATGAAATACTAAGGTTTTTTTCTTGATCACAGACAACCTATCACAACAAGTTTGTGTTATCACCAATGTGAAGGAAACTCTTGCACAAGTAGGTTTTCTCCTTCCTGAATCTCTGAAAAGCCAAATAAAAGTAAGTACAACTCTATGGCTCTCAATTGTCTGATTAATTTAATGTTTCTGGTTGCCACTACTCCTAAGAAATGGTCTAAATAATGAAAACAGAAATAAATAGTGAAAACAGAAACTGAGACTTCCTGTGTCACTGTAGTATTTATCACAAGGGATTAACATCAGGCATGGAAGTTACCAAGAAAGAAGCATCTTCTGCCCAGTTGTGCTGTAGAGGGGGATCTTACAGATCCATTTAAAATGTCCATATTGGATTAGAGGAGAAATTGAATCCAGACAACAGAGAGGCAATTTTCTTTAGATTTTATGAATTCATTAAGCCCAAATTGTTACAAATATGTTACAGAGGAAATGCTTTTATTACTTTGAAGTCTGACTTGGAGTATGAACTAATTAAAGAGTATGTTGTTTTCCTGCAGAGCTGTGAGTGCAAAATCGAATTAATCAGCCTTTCTGTGGAGGATAGGGGTACATTTCCCTCACAGTGAATGCTCATAGGAGCCTTTGCTTTAGGGTATTGATGGAATGTTCTACTGGCGTTTAACTATCTTTTCCTTTTTCATTATTCTTTCTAATAGAGCTGTCATATTTCCATTTTCCCAAAGGTGATTAACATTTGGTAATTGCTTAGACTGGTGTTGGGGTGATTCTTAATTATATCTTATGTGATGTATCACATGTTCCTGTTACCCAGAGAAACAGGGAATAACTGTTCAAGAATACAGGTTTTCTGATTTGCATAATGTTACTTCTGCAATGGCTTTATTCATGTCTGTTGATCTTCTGCATGGTGTGTTAATTATTAGAAGGATATGTTTCCCTATCAACCTGTATTTCTGTCTTATATCTGGAAATGTCATTTGACATTGCACTGAAAGTCTTTGTTCGGAAAGAACTGTATTTAGCATGGAATCATGCTTTATATCTATTAATTGTCTACATCTAAAAGTGGAAAAAATTAGCAGACTTGAATAAGTCTGAATAGCTTTATGATGGGGCAGAAAAGAATGTCTCCATTTCACTGACACCAGATGCATTGCTATATCTTTTTTATCTCTGTGTAAACTATTCTGCTGTTTGTAGGAGGACATAAGTTATCCCTCTGCTTTTAAACATTAAAATCTCGGAGTTAATTTTTGAGCTTACCAATGTACAGAATTTCTAACCTTAGAAAAAATATATGCACAAGTTTATTTGTTCTCCAATGAAGCACAGTACGTTGTGTGATTTGATTTTATGCAAAATAATTATTTTAAGCAATGTAGATGTACTGCACTGAAAGCTGGGCCTTTTCAAAGGGATAATGGGAATGTAATTGGTCTAAATAAGAGAACAACTGGAAATCATTCTGTTGAGTACATATTATCTGGGACCAGTATTTTAACATTTTAGATACTTTTGACATTCCAGTTCTCAGTAGAAACCATATTTATTTGTGGGATATTTGTTAACTTCTACATATGTCCTTAAAGAAGAATTAAAAAGAAATTTTCTTAGAAGGACTTCTGAGAGAGGCTCTAATAACGTGATAATATCAATAGCACGGGGAAAAAAGACCTAAAAATTGAACTAATAAGATAAAGAAAATAATTTCTAAAAATTTTTTAAGGCTACAGCTGTTTCTTGTGAAGTACTTTAACAGTACTTTAGTCAGTGTTACTTTAAACAGTATGACTAATGAATGACTGTTTTGTTAAAGATATCATACTGTGAAAGACATAACTTGAGTTTTTCCTTAAATTTGTTGTTTAGCCCTTTCTTTTGAAGGAAACAAACTTAAATGGGAGCTGAAGGTATTTTCTTCTGTGACTGGAAATCATGTACTCCTATTTCTTTAGTGACAAAGTCCTGCTGTCACATGAAATGGAATCAACTGGATGAAGTTGTGTGTCATTTTTGTGACTGGATAATTATCCATAAGTAGGATATAAAAATATTTGGTTGTATTCAAAGAGAAAAAAAAATAGCATTTCACTAGTAGAAATTCACCAATTTCTTAATGATTGTGTTGTCCATCTGCTGCATTGGTGTTAATTGTGATTTTAAATTCTGATATAATTTAAATAAATTTGCAGGTTCCAAATGTTCTGGTATTAGTTTTTGATTTTATGGAAGTGGATGTTGAATAAAGTTAAAAATTCAGTACAGGGGATCTGGTAACTAAAAAAAATTAAAGAATATCAGTTTTTACTAGGACCAGAAGTAATTAAGGAAATCCATATACTCCTTTCTGTTTAAACACTAAAACATTATATGAGAATCACTTTTTACCAAGGGGGTGTTTTCAGGTAATTTTTGCTCTCTAATGTAGTTGATAACATTGATTAATATTAATTATAATTTGAAAAAAAGTACTATTGCATAGGATATTAAATGGCAAATAGAATAAGAATTAATTTTAGTTAATTGATGATTTATTGAAGCTTCTACCTAGGCAGTTGTGCTTACTTTTCCAACAGGAAATTTCAATTTCATTTTTGCTGGATAATATGGTGGTCAAAAAATGCTAGTGTGTTACTTAATAAAATTGTTGAAGTTAAATCAAATGATACCCTAAAGGAATTTTTAAATGTTCAACAATGCTTAAGCATCACATATTGTACTACCTCAAAGCAAAGAATAAAAGTAGGTCTTCTGCCTTGGATCATGTTCCAAATACCTTCTGAAAAGATACTGGCTTGCAGTAGGCTTGTGTTCATGGAAGTATGTGCAAGGTTGTAAAGGTACCAGGGATTTCTGCTTCTACATCTTGAGAGGTTCAAGCCAGGTGAGCCCTGAAGTGTTGCATTTTCCAAGTATTTTTAAGTAATTCATACCTTCTGTGACTTTTTTTTTTTAATAGTAAAATATTAAATGTCAGCTATTTGTGGCTATGCTATCAAATTTTGATCCCAAAATGTTTCTAAAATCTTTAGACTATCACTATCAACTCCTTGGTTTCAGACCACTTTCCTATGTGAACAAGTTAGCTCCTGATTATTACAAAAATTAACAAATACAGCTTTAAATAACACTCTAAAGCCTTTTTAAATGTTGTATTTGGTACTTTTGTTGGATTGGGGATTAAGTGGCATTTTAAGGGAGCACAGCAGTGTGTTACTTCTGTTGCTTGCTATCATACTTAACGTGTTTTGGGAAGAAATAAAGCTCAGTTGTACTGTGAAACAATGGAATTTGCTGATTTAATGGAAGCAACATGAAGATTTTTTTCCCCTGAATTTCAAGATTTTTTATTTGCTTCAAAGCGTTATCTTCTCTTAAGGAACAGATTCACTGTCTACTACCTGGTTTACTGTTTTACTTGAGGCAATACTGAAGCTGATAATGTAGTAGAATTTACTTTTTATTTTAACTGAGATAAGATAGTTACTTAGCTTGTGTTAAAGGTTGCAAAATACGTATGTCTGTACCTCAGAAGGTATTTTAAAATACTTGTTCTGGAAGTTATTTCAAGGAGAAACTCTAGACGAGTCTTGTACTCTTGTTCTGGGCAGAATCCTGGAATACCAGTGCACCTGGTCTTTCCTGCATACTTATTTTATTTTATTTTTAACTTCATTAAGACAAAATGTATATATCTGAGTATTGTAGAGGTTTTCTCAGAATTAGATGTCTAAAATCATTAGCTTGTTTTATGGACAGCGTTGTCATCTCTCGAAACAGTTGAACATCCTAACCCAGGCAGCAGCACTCATGTCTGATGTTTCCAGGACTGTTTCTGGAATGCCTACCCTGAGCAGTATACTTCAACATATGTAGGGCTCTGTGCTTCACTGTTGAGTGCCCCAAAATTTTGAGCAATTTTCAGTTTTTGTAGTGGAAATAATAATTGCCAGTTGTAAATCATTTAAATGAACAACCTCTGCTGCAGTGGTGGAAGCTTTAGCAGATACTTAAGGCTGAATTAGACTTTTTGACTTTTTTCTTTTTTTTTTGTCTAATCAGGTTGAAGCTATTTCAGTATCTCTAAGCAAAAATGATAGCTGTCTACAAAACATCATTTCAGGACAGTGCTACAATTTTGTTTGTGTAAATGTAAGTAGTGAGGATGCATGCTTTCATTTTCTACTTAAACTTACCAGTAATGGTAAATAATAATTAAATATTTGAGTAATAAGTTGTTTGTTATTTTTGTCCTCATGTACTGTGTCCATTCTGATGTTTGGTGTTTCTGATGTGCACTAAGCTAGACCTTTGAGATACTGATCTGTCCATTCTCCTCTGGTTCTACACTTCTGTCCCTGTGTTGTTAACCAGCCTTGAATTCATGAACAAGAGGGATAAAATCTGAAGTAGTTTAAAATTTCCTTTTATAACTGTTGTATTGAAGTGAATTATTTTAAGGAGAGGCCTGTGACACGTGAAGTCATCTAACTGTGCATTCGTTGCTACTGTTGTCTAAATTAGTGTTTCCAATTCTGGAGATGTGCATGCCATGTGATCTGTATTTGGGCCCATGTATGGGAACAGGTTGGTTTTAGATGTACCATAGCCGAGACCAATCAAGACCCTTAATCTTGTTTGTTTGTTTTTACATATATGTATATAAAGGGTTATTAGTATTATTAATTTCATTCTTTTTCAAACATCTATAACTTTACCAGAAAATACCATAAAAGTATATTAAAAACAATCAGCTAATCAACCAAACCACCCCCCCGCCACAAACCAAAAAAGTGATGTATCTTCTTTTTTGTGGTAAACAACAGTTCTTCAAATTCCATTTTTATGAAATAAATGTTGTTTTCAGCTTTTTGGCCAATTTATTTTTATTTAGGATGAAAGGTGGGCCATTCAAGAAACCCAGGAACTAGTGGAAATGTTGGAAAAATCAAATATTCCTCTCTTATGTCCGGTTGTCCTTATTTTGGTAGGTAACTCCTGTAAGTTACCATAGAAAGCATCTCATTAATTATTATAAATTATTATTCAATATAAATAATATGTAATATAAATATTTGTAAAGTTAGACTAGGTTTACACTGCTGCTAACTCAGAATAAAATTGTAAATTCAAACTGTAAACTGGTCTCCAAAGAAACTCATTTTCACTTCAACAAATGTACTGCATGCTGTCAGGAAACAAACTGACACTAGCAAATGACAGTTTATTAGTTATATATTTCTGTGAAAGGCTCATTGTGGCTGGCTGGTTGTACTGAACTGTTAACTCCTGCCTTGCAGTTGGGCTCTATCTCTGCTGGGGATGCTGCAAAGCATGTGCTGTGCTTGAATGCTCAGTTGAAACAGAATTAAGTGGCTTTACTTTTTGCTACGCGTGTGTGGTCCTGGTGGCTGCACTGTTTTTAATACAGGCCAGGATGCTACTGGCCTTTTTGGCCACCTGAGCACACACTGGCTCCTGCTCAGCCACTGCCAACCAGCAGCCCCAGGTCCTTTTCCACTGGGCACCTTTCCAGCCACTCTGCCCCAGCCTGTGGTGCTGTGTATGGTTGTTGTGACCCAAGTTTAGGACCTGGCACTTTGCCCTCTCAAACCTTATACCCTTGGCCTCAGCCCATGTATCCAGCCAGTCTAGATCCTTCTGTACAGCCTAACCTATCATACCTATTATATCCTCACCTACTGTTTGCTGTTCTCTTGGAGTGAATTACTGTGATTCTATGAACATCAATGTTTAGCACTTTGTTTCTAGACCATCTTTTTTTCTTGACCCTGTTTCTGGGGAACTTCAGGGTAAAACTTTATTTTACTGAATTTTCAAAGATAAATTACTTCTGCCTTTCATAATCAGAGCAATTACATGTCTCCAATTCTGTTGGTCATTTACAAGGCCACTGGAAGTGCAAAATACCCTTTTTTTGACTGAAAATGTTTTCATTAGTTCTTTAGCAAGAATATAAAAAAACATTTCTGTCTGTGTTGAATTTTGAGTGTGAAGATAAAGTTGGAATTATTTATCAACTAACTAATGCTAAGGTGTCAAAATCATGTTTATGTTGCCCAACTGATAGCACTTTCCAGTCTGGACTTCCAATTAAATACTTTTTTGAGTGTGATGCTAGGAATGTGAAAACTTTGGTTTAGTAGTTGAAGCTATAAATATTCTGGTCTTGGTATCTCCTAAGAAATAGAAGTGCAAGTAATTCTTACACGATCTCCCCATGAAACTCTGGTTTTGCCCCTGAGATACTAGATCTTGAAGTCATTGTAGAACCCAGAACCATTTTTAATGAAAGTGTATTTGCTTGAACAGCCTGAAGCATGCACAAATTATTTTGGTGGACTCCTTTTAAAATAGCTGTAGGAGAAAATCATACATTTAATCCCTTTACTCTGCTCCAGATGCATCAGTTGTTTCTGATTTCCAAGAACTAGGCAGTGGAAGAAAATCTCATAACTAGGTGGAAAAAGTTGCTAATATTTAAAACTGATAGAAATGCATTTGTTAAAATTATGTTGCCTAATTGCACTTGGGCATCTGGTGGATGTACCACACTATCTTTTAGAAACATGAGAAGGGAAGAAAAGGAGATCTGGAAGGTATGTTTTATGTGACAAGAATTAGCTTAACAAATCATTTCCTCGTATTAATCACTGGGAAGTATTGAAGTCCTTTAAACTTCTGATCTCTAGAACTCATTACAGATGGTATGGGGGACAGAAACTTCCTTCAGCAGTCTTTAATTAAATTCATTGTTGAGTGTCCTCTTCTCTAAGGCTCATGAGTGAGATTTTCCTCAACTTTATTCTTTCCTATATATATACTTTTTAAACATATTTTAAACAAACTGAATGAATTGTTCATGAAAAATCCTATAAAACACTTTCTTTCAATGTAAAAGGACATATTAATATTTCTCAGACAAATGTGAATCAGAATTTTAAGCAGTATGATGCCATTTAAATGCATAGGCCTTAGGTACCAACTATAAGGGAGTTTTTCTACTCTCAAAAGTAAAACTCTTGAAAGAATAAATGGGGAGAGCAGCTAGCTGCTTCCATTCTAAACTCATAACTAGGAACAGTCTAATGCAATTTGATTTGGGTAGTTGGAAAGTTCTTGTCTATTCTTTGTTTTCATGACAAAAGCAACTTTTTCATAATAATATGATAATTAAGAAAAAAAAAGGGCTTTTTTTTCCCTTCCAGTAGTCATCTTCTTTAATTGTAAAAGTGACAGGTGTTATTATTGTGCCAGACTCTCTGTTTGACCAACCCAGTGAGCACTGATCCAATAAAACGATGAGCTTGCACTGGACACGATGACTTTTTTCCATGCTCCCACCTATCAGTTGCCGCAGATTCAAAGTCTATCCATTATCCTGGTGCCTGACTGGATTGTTTCATGGCATCTTTAAGCTGAAGCAGCAATTGGATTACTGTATCTGGATAAAAAGGAAGATTAATGTTACAGGAGAAATAGGCATCACAGAGGTAAACTTGAGGCAATTATTTGTTTGCATCAAGGCAGTATCTTCAATTATGCTATAACCTGACAAATCATATTCTTAAACTGACATTGCTTTTTTGAGCAATACATTTTCATGTTTGTAGATGGTATGAATGGATTTGACTTTTATGTTGTTGCTTTGCTTAGGGTAAGAAAGAAAGGAATGCTAGTACTTCAGCTCTGTAGTTGCAATTATTTGCATTTCAGTACCAAAGTTAGTTTGAGAAAGCTTTTCAAAGCTGTTAAAGAGGTTAATGGTAAAGAGGAGCTAGGTTAAGTTCTCTCAAAATAATATGTTTTATAATTTCTTGTAAATAGCTGTAAATGAGTAGTACTTAGCCTTGTTTTGGGTAGAAAATAACAAAATAATGAGTGTGAAAATTAATCTGTGCTTGTGTAGTAGAAGACAATAGCTTTGCTTCTGGTAAGTATGCATTTAGGCAATAAACAGCTTTTTTTAAAAAAGTGTTGCAAGAGAAAATGAGTGAGGACCTATTTTCTGTTAGTATAAATGGGACATAAAGTACAAAGAAAACTTGAAATAATTTTCCTTTTAGGAATAAAGGTATTTCTGCTATTAATAGGCACTGAAACCTTATATGTACAAATCATCATACTTCATTTTGATTTCTACAGCTAATAGAAGTTTTGTATGGGAAATTGATTAAAATGTGGAATATGTAAGACTTGGGAGAGGATTGAGCTAGTTGATACCTCCCTGGAAATACCAGTTACAGAAGCACAGAATATTCTGAGTTGGAAAGGACCCACAATGATAATTGAGTCCAACTCTTGGTCCTGCACAGGATAGCCAAGAGAGAATTGAGAGGATCATAGAATGTGCCGAGTTGGAAGACACCCATCAGAATCATCAAGTCCAACTCCTGGCCCTGCACAGGACACCTCAAGAATCACACCATGTGCCTGAGAGTGTTGTCCAAACACTTCTTCAACTCAGTTCAGGTCCTGCAAGACCTGCCATGTTTGTGCAGCATGAGACCTGCCTTTCCCTGCCCAAGGGCTCAGGATAGTCATATCCCTACATATCCCTACCTTCTTAAAAACCAGCTTCTGCTTTTTAAACTTGAAGTATTATCTTGAAATTAACCCAATTAAGGCAACTAATATGCTATACTGAAAGGATAGGAAATTTCAAATTGAACTTTAAAGAATTTAGTTCTGTCTTGAAAACCTTCAAGATGCTTATGAAAGACACGTGTATTCTATAGTCCTCTGATAGTAAAAAACCCAAACAAACAAAAAAACCTCCTGTGAAAGTTAGTCTAGAGCTTATAAAAGAATGTTGTTTGTTTTCAAATTTAATTGAATATTTTTAAGATGCCTGACATGTTCTGGCATATTGGTTTCTTCTGCTTTGAAAAAAATAGTTTTCATGCCCCTAAATGTGTAAGTAGTGGAATTCAGTAGTAAATAGAAGCTTCTAAGAAAAGCCTTTTTTAGTCTGTATTTTCATGTGTGCTTAACACATAAAAATGAGATACTAAAAACCATCAGTCTAAAGTGGCACACTATGGAAAAAGTGGATTTTGGTTTTTCCTCATCTGTTCTTTTGCAGGTGAACTTGGATATTTCAGAAAATAATTCTTTCAGCATTGGGATGGAAGACCTAACTATGATCAAGAAATTTGCAAGAGAAACTAAAAAGAAAAATATTTTAGTTTATGGTCTCCTTATCCAATATAAGGTATGTAATTATCTTTCTGTGTGCAAATTATCTTCTTTTGCAATTTATATGATTAATGATAGAATCTTCATTTTAAGCAAAATCAAAGGGAAATAAATATGACATGAAACGGATTTTTTGGGAAGATTCTTGCCTGTTCTTGTTCAAAATTCAGACAAGCCTGTAGTTATGAACAAAAATGTAAGCTTTTTGATTAGAGAGGAATAAATGGTAAACATTTTTTAGAAATGCATGAAAACATCAGGACCCTTTTTGCTTTTCTGCTTAGGAAATTGCTTTTTTTCAGCATTAGAAAAAGAGAAAAATAGTGAAAGTACATTCAGTCAGTGGTTCTGCAGTATTTTATGTCCCTCATCAAAACAGAGTTTGGTACTCAGGTGACAGGAAGGGCATGGCATATAGGTGTTGAAACACTGTCTGTAATAGCAGCAAATTGCCTCAGCTGGAGGCAAAAAGAGTTAGCACTCCAACATACTTTGTACTCACAAAAGCTATTTAAAAATAAACCATTTGCCTGGGAAACATGTTCTGTCAACCAGAAGAGTGGGCTGCCTTGCCTCCAGAGCAGATATAGTTTTTCAGCTTTTTAACTCAGCAAACAGTGAAGGAAGAAGTAAGCTAGAAATTTTAATAAAGAAGAATAAATGTAATCTTAACTGGTTTTCATTAGTTAATCTAACTGGTTTTTTTAAAATTATGTGTTTGTGTTTATATATAATTGATTAAATGTGGCTTTAGTTTTAAATCTTTTTCTGGTATACCAAGCACTTGATTTTTCCCATCAAATTCTATTGCTTTTTTAAGAGCTGTGAGTATCAATACCTATCAGCTTCTGCTTTTTATAGACTTTTAATCCCAACACAATATGAACATTGCTATTATATGACATTAGTTCATCTCTTGTTTGTAAAACACTGATGGACATACAACTGTTCAGTTTTCTTTCTGCTGCTATCAATCCCCATTTTTTCAGGGTGAATTCTGGCTTCTTTTGATAAAAATAATTTGAATAATTACTGAAATATAGCTCTAAGAGTCACCTTATCATGGTAAAATGTAAAACTTCAAGTATTGCTTTTAGGGCCTAACTGCAGTTTTTGCCTTTTATTGTGTGTATATGATTTTATATACAAGTGAATCAAATAGTCATATGTGGATAGCAACAGGTAGTAAAGCTGACTGGAAGAAAGAAAAATCTTTTATAATCTTCAGTGGATTTTGATGTGCATGGCAACAAGACATTTTAATATTAATGGGCACATTTAAGAGAAATTGAGATCTGAGTGGGAATTCTTGATCTGTGGTGATAAGAGGATTGCAGCAGACTGCTGCCTCCATTCTTTGAAAATAAAAAGCTAGAATCATTATGTAAGATCGTTGCAGGCAGAATCATCACTTATTAGCATGGAGAAGGTCTTATATATAGAGTAAAACACTTCACAAAGTAAGTAAACTATTTCTAGCTGTTGTGTTTTAAAATGGCTTTAAAACATGTCCCCACTCACAGAGACAGGCATATAGTCTTGAGTTCCTGCTGTCTACTTTGATCGATAGCAAAAGAATAGGTTGTACACATAATTTGTATATATTTGACATATATATATCAAGTTTACTTTTGGCTGCAGATCTATATAGAAGATAATTGTTTCTAGGTAAAAACCTATGGAAAAACTTGATGTATGAATCTAGAAATTACATAGCCCCAAATTTATTGCTGGTCTGGGTGGGACTGAGAGACTGTGAACAAAAGCAATTTTTGACATGAAAAATCATCTTTAAAACAGTTTCTTTTTTTTTTTTTTTATAATCTTAAGTCCAAAGCATGATTTGAAGTCACCAAGGTATTTTATTCTAGTATAAGCCATTAATGGATGAACTTGTAGATGAGTTCCATGCTTGAGGATAGAATTTCATATAGGCATGATGGGGAGTCCAGAAGAAGTAGAAATACAAAAAAGCACCTGTGCTAATGCAGGACAGCCCATTATTGCAATAACTTCTGTCACTAGATGCTTTCTAGAAGTCTCAGAAAGCTACAGTTTATTTCAGGGAAAGAGTGATGACAGGTTACTTCATGGAGCTTTCCTCTAGCTGACAGGTTTATATCATCACTACCAGACATACACAGTTGATAGGTACACATTTCCTAATTTAAAATAAGGGAATTTATTGAGACATGGCCATGGTAACATTCAGGTGAAATTATGTTATGTTTAGTAAGGTTATATGATTAAGTGGGTGTAAGGATATGTTGATATGTTGAAAAGAAAATAAGAGCAGTCTTTTGGATTTTGCATTAGAAAAGCAAGCTTGTTGGAATAAATAAATTTTGAAAATATAGCTTTTTTATGTTTTGGAAGTGGAAATTAAATGCTTGTAGAACCATGGAGTTCAGTTCTGACGGTATTGAAGGAGTTGTGAAGTCCTAAGAAAAAGTATGAACCTTTATTTTCACTTCTTAAATGCGGTCTTTGTTTGGTATTTAGAAAAAGATATCAAGTATTTTTATGACTATTTGATACACCAAGAAACTAATCAGGAGAATTGAACGAGAAGGCTTTAATGTGCTGTATAAATGACCTGTTTTTACCTTTCATTTGCCTATAACAAGTGCTTGGTACACAAATAGTTATTTGTCTTATAAACATCATGCATAGGATACCACATAACTGATATTGATATACATATCCGTTTCATAAAATCTCTAGTTTGCATCCTGAAAATACAGTTAATTTAAATTGCACTTATGATTTTTTTTTCTTTTCCAAAACAGTTCTGCAGTGTTAGAAGTGGTTTGCACATTCAAAATGTGAAGGGCCAAAGAGTATTCAGTATCTGAGTCTGAACTTAGGGAATTCGTTTTTGACCATTTTTCAGATAATTTGAAGGAAATAGCTGATAAGCGAGGTGAATTAAAAACAGGGAGAAAGGTCCGTTTTTTATGGACGATATTACTGGCAAGTGTTGATGAAAATGTTAGTAAAATTCCAACTCCTTAATTTAATGAGAAGTTCACCTTGAAAATAGCAATGACTGGCATGCTATTTTATATTAGAATAAACATTTTATATTAGAATAGCATTATATATTAGAAAAAGAATCTTTGTTTTAATAATCAAGTCAAGTAGGATGTAATGGAGAAAGCAAATTCTGAATATTAGGAGGAAAACCTATAAAAAGAAGCCAAATTATTCTTAAATAAAGAAAGTTGTACTTAGAAGGAGATTTAAGAACTGCTAAAAACCCAAAGAATATTAAAGCTAATGTCAAACCATTGCATCCATGCAGGGATGGATATATATTAAAATTATTGATTTATATCATTGGAGGCACAAGATTTGAGAGGATACCTCAGCTGCACGTTGTTGTTCTATGTTCTGAGCAATGGAATAATACTGAAATTGGGCCTTGATCTCACACGTACACACACACATTATTATCTTTAAACATGTGCTAGGTAATTAATGGGGTTATGCTTGAATATGACAGTAATGTTTAAAAAAACCCCTATTTTCTTTATTTACTGCTCTTCTCCCTTTAAAAATATAATAACAGTCTTATGACTGAATTACAAAAAATAATCAATAAAATAATCAAAAGAGAATATAAAAAACATTTCCTAGCATGGAAGTTCAAATTGAACAGCTTGCAATGGTTACAGAAATAAAATCTTGGTCTGTAAGTTTCAGTAAAGACTTTGTTACTGTTCAGAGGGATTAAAAAGGAACAGTGATCATCCAAAATAAAGCACATTTGGATGCATATAGCAAACCACAGGAAGCTTTAAAATAAAAAAGTAACATTAATATATCTTGGTTATAGAACTGCATTAATTTAAAATAATCCTACTTTAGAGAAGCACTGACTGAATGTTGTCTCAGAGCAGCAAATATGTGCTAAGCCTTGCCTAGGGTACAGTGGGCCCAAATACTTTTGCCTCTGAAACTTCTATTTGGTTAAGATAAAGGAACTATTCCCTGACAGTCAGAAAAATCACAGTACCTACACTAAAAAGAGACAAATGATGCAATAGAATAATTGTTATGAAGCTACCTGAAACTAAAAGGAACTTGAACTATGGGTGATTTCTTATGCAAACATACCGAACACTTACTGTAACCTTAAAGATTTCTTGAAGGCAAGAGGCCCATCTGCAGTGTGGTTGATGGCTCAAGAAATGCTTTGTGTGCTATAAGTGTTTTATGTCTGTCTTGGTAAACCCCAAAGGTAAACATTTATGATTTCTTTTTCATCAAAGATCCCTTAAAATAGTATTATGGATAAAGATTAAGGCAGTGTTTCTCAAAAGAGGGAACACACCCCTCAATGGGATAATCCACAAAGTAGAAGATGGTTTGGCAACCAGTAGTGAGATAATGAGCCTGGAGGGCAAATGAAGTAAAATCACAAAATAAAACTTTGGAAACTCATTAAAAACAAATAGGTTCTGCTCTACATGACCCCTGCATGCTTCTCAATTCACTTAATAATCAGCATAGAATTGGTCAAATGATTGCAATCTGATTAAAATTATTGGGATGCTGCCTGGAGACCTCACTTTTCTTAAAATTACATTTTTTTTAATTTCAGCTGTAATGACATAATAGATTGTAATGAATATGGAAACTTACATTTATTCCTAGAAATCCTTAAGGCCAAATAATTACTGTTTAGTATTTTCAAGAGGTAGAAGTTGAACTTTTAAATTTCATGATCCTGTGGGCTATTCACTCTTTCATCAAGGAAAATTGTGCAAATTATGTGATGAACCAGAGTGGTCTTGTTTCCACGGAGTTTAGGACACGGAGAGGAAAACCAAATCAGTCTGAAACTTTCTAATGGATAGGCTCATAAAGATCAGAATCTGTAGCTTTCTTAATACAAACTCATAGCCAGTCATTCACCAGTAAAACCAGAAATTGATATTTATGGAGGCTTTACACATTTTTATCCTTAATTATTAGTACTTTCTGCAATCAGTCATGAATGCATATTTTGCAATAAGTAGAACTGACACGATGAGAAAGATTTACAAACATGGTTTTGTATTTTGAACTGAAATTTATTTGATCAAACTAGCCTTTTGCATCTGTTTTGTACCATTCAGAGGATGTCAAGAAGTTAAAAAAGAACATATCTCTGGAACATTAGTTAATTAAGAAATGTATTTGTTCAAATTTTACCAAAATGTTGGGGAATTTTTGGGCTTTGAGTCAGGAAAGGTCATAAACACGGAACTTTGCAACCTCACTTTTGCTTGCAACACTCTGGTGTGTGACATTGTGGGAAGCACAGCTGCTTGGCTGCTCATTTTAGTAGATATCCTGAAGCTTGATACTGGGTAATATTGATCAAAAAATTGGGATTGCTATTCTTTTATTTCAGAGTTTTAGTGTGTCTACCTTGAATGCATGCATACATGCTCTTTTATTTTCTTGCTCTTTTTCTCTTGACGTCTTTCTCTGTTCTCTTGTTTCCCCTGAAGTCTCCCTCTTCTTCTAGCCAAAACAGATAACAAACCAGTGGATTTTCTCCATATTTGCAGCTCTTCTAAAAGCACTCAAATGAAGCTTTCCACAAACTGATTTCTCAGTGCAGTACCAAATTCCCAGTCTGAGGAAGATGGGCTTTTAAGAAAAATAATTGGTAACCTTTAGGGCTTTTATTAAATAACTGTAGGTTTTTATCACAGAAAGGTCAGAAAGTTGCTCAATTTGTCTCTGCTATTACAGGTTCTGGGAGTTTAACAAGCTGCACAGAAAACTATGAGGTTAATATTTTATGCCTTACACATGACCTTTTTAGACTTGTTTCAGCTATTGAACTTATAATTGGAGAAATTGGAGTTCTTCCATCAACTTGTCAGCCAAAGTGATTAAGGCATGTAGACATATCCTAGAAGTCGTGACTTCATAAAATGGCCTTTAAACATCCTTGCTCTTTATACCTCAGTTCAGCCATTCTGACAGTGTTATTCAATAAGAGTTGCCAGTTGTTTCTTTTGTGGATATTTTAATTGTATACTACATATTCCTCTAAAAATAACTTCTTAGTACAAAGAAGTTTGGGGAACAAGTGGATTTAAGGTGAACTACCAGACTCTCAAGTGAAAAGGAAAATATGTGATATACAATATAGGAACTTAGAAAAGTATGTCGGTTTTAATTACTCTGGATACATTATTGTAATAGGAAATAAACATTGAATTGGAACCATTTGCAAAAACAAATACTATGAGCATCAAATCTGAATTTCATCTTCAAATCTGATAGTATGAGTTATTCTGATTTTTATTTCTTATTAAAGCTTTGATGTTGACCTCTTATCTCTTAATGGAAACATAAACATTTAAGATGAAAGGACTTTGACGCAAAATTTTGTTTGCAAACGAATGGCTTTTAACTTTTCTTTCCATTGCTAGCCTGCCTGACAGAAACCTCTGAAGTCCATTGCATCTGTTTAAGGACAGTTGCACTTCTGAGTTGTTAGTGCTGCAATTCTCCACTTAAAGCGATGTTTGTACTATTTTACTGTCTAAGTTGGACATCAAAAATTAATTTACTCACTTGGCTTCCATGCTGTCCCCCAGAGGCATCATTTAGCAGGTAACTAAAATACCAATAGTACAGAATGCTTCTGTTTTTTCTGGCTTAGCTCTGATTACATGAAACAACAGTAACAAAGAAGCTTTCTAAAATTGTTCTGTGTGCTTAAGAGGCATTTTGAAAATGTTAACAGCTTGCTGTTATGTTAGTTTCCTAATGAGCTTTTGTATTTTGAGTGCACTTTTTCAATCAAAAATATGGCTGAAATTCTTCAGATAACTTTTTCCAGTTTCAATGCAAAGTTTAGTTTTATAGCGAAAGTATGCAAAGGTTGTAGGACATTTTCATTATTATATTGGATCAGGAAAACTTAACAAGTTCCTCAGCCATTTAAACACAAAAATTCCCTTCAAGCTGTACATTTTTAGTGACTGTAACTATTCTGCAGGCTCTTGCAGTGTGGTAATTCCTAAAATTTGTGCAGCAGAGGCAGTAACCATCAAATCTATATTGGGAGTATTAATTTCCTCTTTCATCCTCTCCTCCTATATACTACCAGGAGTCAAGTAATGCAGCCTCAGGCTAACTTTGGGGTATTTCTTTAGAAGGGCTGGAAGACCTGTGGTTGGGGTTTCTGTATGTATTTGTGACACAAAGCCCCAAGTCCTATCTGTTGCTTGTGTCTGATTGTTCAGTGAAAGTCATCCATTATGTATCATACCCAGTGCTGAAGTATTTAAAAATGTGATATTACACATGGCAAAGGCCCAATAATGTCAAGAATGAAAAATGCCCCAGCATGCACATCAGATCCCAGTGATACCCTGTCTATCCTAGTAGCTGCTTTGTGCACCTGGACCTTTTTCAGATTTGTCATCCATCTTCTCTGGAAGTATCTGTCCTGATACATCCCAGGTTTGAGTTTTGCTGCAGTGGGATTTATTATGCTGCAATATGTCAGCATCGAAGATGGCCATAATGGACCAGATCAGACGTTTATCTAGGTCATTGTCTTGTGCCCAACAGTAGCTACAGTAGTAAGGAAATCCCTAGGAAAGAATCAGATCAGGGCAAGCATATATGACACCCCTAAATTTTCTCCTTACACTCAGTAATTGCTAACTTAAGTATTTCCTGAGCCAGAGAGGTTTTTTTGTGGAAGTATTAGCCCTGATGGGTTTCTGTTCCATGATCTTGTTTTCTGAGATCCGTGTAAACTTTCAGCCTCCACTGTGTCCCCTAATGAACAGCTACATCGACTGGAAAACAAAGAGAGAGAGGTAGGTGGTTCTGCACAAAGTAGTGTCCTAGGCATGGAGGCTTGCTTCTGGTCTGCTAAGATCTAATAATTTCAAATTTGAAATACAGATGAATTGTTTTGCATTCACTTACATTCAACTTCATTTATCATTTTATTGTCTAGTTACTCAGTTCATAATGAACTTCCTGGATTCCATGCCAATCAACCACTACCCTAATGGACTTTGTATCATAAGCAAACTCATATTATCACTTACTATTTTTTCCAATTATTTTATGAATGTGTTGAACAGCATAGATCCTATAACAAATCCCACCTGAACTATGTGGGTTCTGTTCTGAGGACTAAGCATTTTCTCCTACCCACTCTACTCAGTCTTTTGAGGAAGGATTTATCCCTGGCAGGTCTTCTGTCTTATGTCCTGGAACCTTAGTTTTCTTGAAAAATCTTTGGGGAGGAATTTTGTTGAAAGTTTTGGAAATCCCAGTAAATTCAATCAACTGTCACCCACTCCTTTGAAGAAATACAATAAGAATGCACATTCAAACTTAAAAACAAGTCATGTTGACTTTATCATCATCTTAACTTGCTCTCTGCTATTACTATTGAGCATTTAATTGTTTGTTAAATTTTCTGGTACAGAGTTACACCTTTCTATTCTGTAGTTCCTGTATCTTTTCAGAATTTTCTTGTTTTAAATTGGAAATTATTACCAGGCTGTTGTGCCTGCTAAGGCAGTTTTTAAACTAGAGACGATGCACACCACTAGGAACCTGGTGCTTCTCTTCATTAGTGATAAGACTAGAACAATCACAGTGCATTCTGATGCTGGCTTGTGGTTGCTGAGGGCTGTTTATTTTTTAACATTCAAAGATAACAGGAGCAAATCTTGTGGCAAATTCATCTCACCAATGTTAAGTTTCTAAACATTTCAGCTGGCTTTCATCTAAATATGTTTTGGAATATCTGAATATGAAAATATGTTCCTATCTCAAGACTATGAGACGCAGAGCGTTTGAAGTTAGATTAAACTGTTCTCTTAAGACATAGAAATGCATGGATTGAGGCTTAAGAGAAGTCAGAGAAAGATCATAGAAAACCTCCTCTGGGTAGTGATTTTCATCTGAATTTTGTTGTGAAATATATCCTGGAAGTTATTTTCCAGCTGAATACTTGGATTGAACAAAAGTGGAAAATATCACCATTATAGATTTTCCAGCATTTTCAGACTCAACTCATTAAATTTGATTTTAAAGCATTCTTTGAGGAGCTGCTTTCCCAAGCCAATTTTTATTCATCCTCCTAACTAATATTTTAACCATATTCCAAACCTTACAGTGTACTTTCTCACCAGGTCAGAGGTCATATTTTCTGTTGAGCATCATGGTCCATTACTTTGCAATGCACTTATATAAATTATCTTGATTTATAACTGTTTTGCTCTTTGAAGTTTCTATCCAGCAGAATCTTTTAAAAAAGGGGATTGTTTACATTTGAGTTTTTAGTCAACCTGTGTGGTACTGGCAGCAGCATGAATGCACATTTTTGGCAGAACCTCTGCCTTCAACTTTTTCCTTGACTCAGTCTTTCCATTCTTATGCAGCAATGAACTCAAGTGTTTTTCCCTTGTTTATTTAATTCCAGTGTTCTGTGCTTAAATTTAGCAGACCAGGTGCTGAGTTTTGTAGGCAAAATTGTAGCAAATGATATGAAAGATGGAGATAATGTGTGATTTCTACTTACACAACAGCAGTATAATGAAGTATGCTTTGTAAGACTCACTACACAGCAACGTTTATGGTCACTTGCTCCCAGAACAGTGCAATTTTAGATATTATTCCTGCAAGGTCTTTCATTATTCAAAATGAAGTAAAATGGACTCAGAACTTTCCTTTGACTAGGTCAGATACCAGTTCCATAGTTAAGCTTTTGATTTTTGTCCTCAAAGTGTGCTTTATTCTTGCCATGCTCAAGGCACAGAGATTATTGCATGGAATTATGGCATAACTATGTTTACAAGCTCATGCAGTTCATAAACCAAAATAGTTGATGATGTCAAAAGGGACAGCATGTGTCTTTTCCTCTGAAGTGAAGAGTTATTTTTTTATGGAAGTATATGTTCTCTCCTGTGCTGTTTCTAAATCTTTTGGAGAGAAGATGAATCTGCTTTGTTTATAGAGCTTCAAAACATTTTGGGGTGATATACTGCACTCTGAAGTTCCATTAAGCATGTTTGTTTGTATGTCAAAATTCCACTTAGTAAAGTTTACTCCAAACCCAATTTTAAGTAGTTAGCTGTTACTAAATAAGGGCTAACCATGCATCTACATCCAGTTGATGTAAGATTTTGTTGATTAACGTACTAGTAGCTCTTATTGGCATGCTGCTTTTTCAGATTTTACACAAGTTTTGCAATAAATAGAAATTTTGGACAAGGTAACAGTTATCTGTAGATACAGCCTCTTAGCCTTTTAACATTCTACTAAAGCTTGTTTGCAGTTTGTTTAGGTTTTTTCCCCTCATGATAGAGAAAATTTTACTGCATTTTACGGCCTAGAATCATCCAACAAATGTTAATTATGATCTTTCAAGAACTTATTGAATAATTGGCCTAGTGAACAGAGATGATTTCCTTATTTTCCTTAATTCCTTATCTGACTGATCAAAGTTTTGCTACAAGGTACCTTGCCACCACACTTTTTTCAGGCGTGAATTGGAAAAAAACCTCTCTTTCTACCTTAAACAATATAATTTCTTTGCTGAAATAGTTCATCCCAAGAGTGAGAGTGAGGATGAAATTTAGTGGTGTAAGAAAACAGCTGCTGAAAGTTTTCATAGACAGGTTGTGTGTCAGTGACAGCAATCGCAAAGGGAGGTTGGCAGTTCTGTCAGCTGTACTGCTGCTTTTGTTGTTAACAGGGTTTGCATTTCTAGTGGAAGGGCCAACGTGGTTTCACATGCCAGCAACTTCTTGTAGCCATGTCTGTAAGAGTTTGAGACGAGTATGTTTCTAAAAGAGATGGATTTCAATGTCAGTGCTGAACAAAATGAGTGGCTAATAATGTTGCTTTTTCTTCATGCATAGAAAAATAGGAATTAAGTGACAGAAAAAATCATCATCCAACTCCTTCATTCTACGTGCAAGATTATTCCTTTAAGCAAACATTGTTGTCTTTGCCTTCCTTCTGTATTGGTTTTAGTAACTATCAATCTTGCCTACGTGACTTGATAAAGTCATCTGAAACGTGTTTGTCTTGTATACCCATCTATTTCAGCTATTCATTGTTTGGCAAACATTGTTATGTAATTAACTTTGTTTATTTTTTCTTTTCTTATTCTTTATGGTATGAATTAGGCCGTTCTCTCCTTCTATTTGACAAGGGCATATTTAGTACTAATTGATATTACAGCATTAAGAGAAACTGCTTGGAGACTCACTGGCTCCCTGCCTAATTACCTCTTGGTTAAGGGGGACATGAGCAACATCCTTTTGAACACAGAGACATATAAAAATGTTCAGGGTTATTATTGAAAAGCAACTACTCAAATCACAGTAACATACTTCTTTTTTTTGTAAGTCAGGATTGTGTTGCCTTTTGAAAACATCCCCTTCATGTTGCCCTTTGAAAATAATGTTCACTCTTGCCTCAAATCAAAGACCACCACAAACTAAAGTGCTACAACAGAGCAGAGCTAAGATAACGTTTTCTTTACCGAAAAAGAGAGTGGGCAACTTATTTTAAAGTAAGAAGTTTCTTAAAAACTGTGAAGCATTGGTGAAACTATCAAGGGTTGGCTTTGGCTTTCTTCCCCCAAAGATTCTGTATCAATATTCCATTTTGCTAGAAGCAGTACAGCTGTGTTTAAGCGAGTACTTGCCAGTATAATGAAGGATGTGAAGGATCAGATTCACTTGGGATGGGAACATTGGTCAGAGGACCTTGGAGTGCTAATTTATAGCATAAGCTTGCACCAAATTATGCCAAAATGGGAATCATACTCAATGTCCACCCTAAGACATTGCTAAATCATTTGAGGCAGCATCAGTTTAGTATGAAAAGGAACATTTGCACATGGCTCTTGACATTGTTTCCATACTGAAGTGCAGGAACAGGTTTAATTTTAATCCTAGGGCAAGTGTTTTGCAGAAAAAGCCCTCTGTATCCTGATAATGTAGCAACTCTGTCTCCTTGCTGATGTTTTTCAGCCAAACAATACAGACATTCAAGTGTACAGGCAAAAGTGATGTTATTGCAGAGAAGCACTAGAAACTTCAATGTTTTTTAACTGAAGGAGAGTTTTTAGGTTAAATAAAAACATTTTTTTCACTGGTGGTGGTAAAACACTGGCACAGGTTGCCCAGAACCTGGAATCATTCACAGTCAGATTGGACAGGGCTCTGAGCAATCTGATCTAGTTGAAGCCATCCTGACTCTTTGCAGGGGGGTTGGATTAGATGACCTTTGGAGTGCCTCCCACCCAAACCATGCTGTGATCCTATGATTGTGTACTTTGGTATTGGGTTAAGCTAGTACACTTCAATGGTATTAGTCCAATGGCTCTTTTTGTTCCTGTGATTTTATCATCCATAGCAGCATGATTATTATTTCTACAAGCTTTAGTAAGCACTGTAACTTGATATCCTTATTAATTGTGTTTACTCTAAATTCATGTTATCTGTAGGATTTGACTTTATCTGTAGGATTTGACTTTATTTGGTAATCATGTTAAGTACAAGATGAATGTAAAACTGGACAAAAGCTTTCCTCTTAAAAATAGAATGCCTTTTTTTTGTAACATTAGGAAAATCTCTCTTGGTTGTGCACAGAGATTGTTATCTAGTTAAAAAAGGAATGTTCTTATTTGTATAGTTTTCTTAGCAGATGAAGGTGGGTTTACTCTATGCAGTTTGTTTTGAACTATGTGATTTGTTCACTTACTTAAAAATACTTGTAGCCTGTCCTAACATTGTGCTTTGCGAAAAGTGAGCAGTATTTTGGCTGTATATGCATTAGGCATACTTTCTTATGTATCTGATGAACTCCTCCTTCTATGCAGCCACTATAGTGTCCTAGCTTCTGTCCATTCACAGGGATCCTTGATAGAATTCCTGCTACTGGAGACTGTCCAGTCTGAATAATGAGCCAAGGTGGGATTGGAAGTTACAGTAAATTAATTAAATTTAATTTTAAATTGTTCTTTCCCACTTTTCTTTGCTGAGGAAGGTAAGCTGCATCCTGGTAGGGAGAGCCAACATAATATTAGGAACAATTTTTACTCTTTGCTTGTGAGACAATGCTTTCAGGCACATAGTGTAATTTTGGAGGTTGTCCTGTGATTTGGACTCAGTGAACCTTGTCAGACCCTTCCAACTGAGGATATTATATGATTTGATGATTAATCCAGATTTAGCCAAGTGATTCAGCTCTATAAACCTTTTCTCTTGTACATACACTGTTGATGCTAGTGAAAGCTACAGCTGTGAAATTTGCAGACATGCCTCTGTGTTCATCATGGGTTATTGTCCATGGGTTTCAGCTTTCTTTATGGCTTTATACCCTTTCCACAAAGACTTTGAACAGACCCCACACAAGCTTTGGCATTTTTTCCCCATTTTTTTCCCCAGGGAACACACTGCAGCTCATTACTTCTATTTGGTGGTGGTGTACAATGTGTTTTAGTTGCAATAGGGTTTTCATGTATTCCTAACCACCCTCAGCTTGGGCACCTGGTGTCAAGAAGAGAGAATAAGGGGTAAAGAGACATTTTATTGCAGGGGAGGAGAAAAAAGGCAAGACATGAGGGAACATTGCAGGAGAGAGAAATAAAAAAGACTGGGAGCAGGGCAGCAGCAATGAACTTGGCTTTTTATGTCAAGAGTGGAGTAGACAGTGGAGTCCATGATCATATTACTAGTCTTGGTAGTTTGCCACACTTGTTAGTGCTGTTCCCAATGGGTTTGTGGGGTGAAAAGTGAATAATCATATGCCATTAAAATGCTTTATGCAAAAATATCCTGAAATAGTCTGCACAGAAACTCTTTAATTATTTGCGTTCTGACACTTGTGTTAACCTCTGTATTTTAAAATTGAAAACTGATACAGTGAATGGTTTATTTCCTCTCTATTTTCTCAAAAAGGTATCTAATGTAAAATTAATTATAAGCTGGCTCAGTCGAATGTAGACCATGGTTCACAACTCTTCCACTGAGAACAGGAAAAGCATTGCAATAACCACATCATCTCTGAATGAGGGAAGGCTCTTCCACTCCTACTGACAGAATCTGGAAACTCTATCAATACGTACTTCATAAATATAGATGAAAATACACTCACGTTTTTAATCTTTCTGGAAGATCTAAAGCATTTAAATTTAAATTTGCAGTTCAGATGATGTATCCCCACTTGGCAACTGTAAAATAGGTCTTCTTTTTAATATTCACTCCAGGGATATAGTGAGCAAAACAAGATTAAAGATATGATATTAAAATAAGATAAGAGGTTTCTGAGGGTTGTGCTTTGTAGGCATGTTTGGAAATATTTGCTCTAATCTACTGAGACAATATTTTACTACATATGAAAGATATCTTGAAGATGTGATTTAGGACAATGAGCATACATTTTACATAAACATGTTTTATCCAGTAAAAACCAAATATTGTCTTGAATTGATGAGTTAATTATCATGGCAATAATATAGATCATAGTAAAAAGATAATACAGGAGGAGAAAGCCAGAAGGATTAATCACTGCAGTACAGAGGTGAGTTATTTTATGTACCAATGAGTAATTATTTTATATACCAATGAAGTTTTATAATGCAGACTGGATTTTTAACTCAGTATAAAAAAAGTGTTGATTTGCAATCCCTGCAGCATAAATCGTACATCTCTTCATCAGTCAACAATACTTTTATTACTATAATTATAGTCAGAGGCAGTAGGATCTTAGGCATCTTTATCCAGATGATGATTATATATTTATTACTCAAGTTTCTAATGTTTATTTTAAACCAAGACATTCCTAAACATGCTCATCCATGCACGATGTTACAAATGCAGTACAAATTACCAGGAGTTACAAATGCACCCTCTATTGAAACATGGCATGCTATTGTATTGATGAACAGTATCTGTTCATCATGGCATTGAGAAGGCTCAAGTGCTAAAGTGGGAGCAACTACAAAACTGTTCTTTTTTGCTCGATCAGTCAGATATAAATAAAAGTACCAGTGATCCAGATCATGTTCTTGCTATTCCATCTTTCTCACTTGCTAGAGATTATCAGCATCTTTCAGTAGAAAAGAAACTAGGATGCAATGTTTTTAGTGTAAGCAAAGAGGAAGAGTGAGAGTGAGCTGTAGTAAAAATTCAAGTAGCAGAAAGGAGTTGTGAAAGTCAGAAAATAGTGTTCGCTGCAAAATTCCTGTGAAATTGGCCTACCGTGATCCTTAATTCTCTTGCTGATCTCCACCCTGGAATTGACATCAGTATCAAGTTAGCAAATGCTTAGCGGCTTCAGCTGAAGCATTTTAGCTCAACTGCCCTTGTTGAAAACACCATGTGATGATGAATAGCAGTTTTTGAAAATGAAGTGCAGTTAATTCGTAAATCTCCACACAGACACCCTCTTTCAGACGTATAGTAGCCCCAGGCCAGTATCTGCGGAGGAGTGGAATGCGTACGGATTCACAGCTTTACTTCACAAGTTTCTTGTGTGACTCCACATTTTCCTCCCCAGAGCATTTTATGTCTTTTAAGTCTATTGTGTCTCAGAGTTTTTGAACTGTTCATGCTATTAGTTTTTTCTTTCCACACCCTGTGATAGGTGAATAGCCTTCTGCATAGATCTTCATACATACTATTGCAATTATTAATGCTTTCATTGTAAGTGAACATTATTTATGAAATACTTGTGGAGTGATTTATCTCTTTTCAAGTATGAACAAGCTATCAGGTTTAGAAATAAGCACATTTATATTCATTTCTCTGCATCTGTGATTGATGACACAACCACTGATGCTATGCTCTGTATGGGGGAACACATTCTAGGGAATGCTGTGTCTGGCCAGATCTGGAGATACAGATCTTAGTCTCTCTGTCATTTTTTGTAAGAAGATCTGGGAGGAATGAACATACAGGATCAGATCTGAGAGAAAGAAAAAGTGGTGAGGAATTCTCCATCATAAACTTGGAATAGAGAAAAGATTCTACCTCACTCTGAGCTATAAAGCTGAATAGTGGGGGTTTGGTTTCTGTTCTGTTTTCTTTTGCCTGTTTTTTTACCTTGTAAGATTTTGATTTTTTCCATTGCTTTGATATTCCGCAATTATGGTGTTTAAGAAAAACACTTATTTTAAAATAAGTGGCATGCAAATTAATTATGCAGTATTTCAGAATTTATTTTGATACCTCATTCTAGTATTTATATATGTTTATAAACAATGTGGGGTTTGGTTAATTGTATTCAAGGAAGCTGAATTTAAAGTAGGCCAGGTAGAAGCTTGGAACCTGTGAGTTCTAGGAGAATGGAGGGTTTGTCTGCATGTCTGGTTGTGAGAAGCAGGGTTTTGTTAGTGTTATGGTCCATGTTGACATAGTAATGGTTCAGTTTTTCAATATCATGATTGTGGATAGCTCAGGAGCAAGAGTTTAGACAGGAAAGTTGTGGAAATTTCCTCATTTTATGTTTCTATTTACA
This sequence comes from Ploceus nigricollis, assembly GCA_013399945.1. Taxonomy (NCBI): domain Eukaryota; kingdom Metazoa; phylum Chordata; class Aves; order Passeriformes; family Ploceidae; genus Ploceus; species Ploceus nigricollis. The sequence goes on from VXBC01001498.1 coordinate 1,997,617, forward strand.
AAAATGGAATTCATAACAGCTACTCAATTATGAAAATAATTGTGCCAGACTATTCATCATATTTCCCTGCATATGCATGTTAAAAAGCTTTCCTTAATGACTGATGAAGATGTTCAGTAGAGACCCAATTATTGTCTGAGATGCTGAGGGAAAAATAATTTCAGTGTCAATTAACTGAGTTCTGCAGTGATGCTGGTATATCCTATTGAAAAAACACCAAAACCACACTGTTCTTGAAGACTGGTTGATAACGCTATAAAAATTAACATTAGCACAGTAAAACTTTCACTTTGAAAGACAATGGAAAGTTTATTATTAGTGATGGTAGCATTTTAAAGTAAGATTATAAAAGTGACGTAAAGCAATGGTAGGGCCCTTTATTCCTTTGGAATTGCAAAGTAGAATTTAACCCCCAAAATAAACACACAGATTTGCTAAGACTTGCAAGAATAAGAAACTTCTCCCATAACACTTGTAGATATTTTCTGGACTGTAAAATTCTAGTTTTATACTGTGATTCACCAGAACAGGCTTTGGAGAAGTCTTTTAGTTATTCATTGCTGCTTTAGGTTGTCAGATTAGAAATGTTTTCAGGCTGCATCAATACTTGAGCAGTATAGAAGGAAGAGCCCCAGGTGGATCTTCCCAAAGTAATCCTCTGGTATTAGTGTTGTAGTATCTTAGCATAGCTGACAAATATTAAGTATGTTAATGGTGTTTTGCCTCATTTTTTTGTTTTTTTGTTAAGTTGTAACACTAGTATAAAAAAGGGAACCTCTGTGGAATCATACTATATTGTATTGCTCCATGTGGAATATACTACGGAAATATTCTGCTCATACTACAGCCTAATAAAACCTCATAGTCTTTGCTGTTGACATCATTGTAAGTGGTCACTGTCCGCCCAGTTTTCACGAGTAATGTGAACATCTCTCAGTTCAAGACTTGATCATATCATACTGCTTCATGTGAGGAAAGATGTTCTCCATATAGAGTTATGTATACACTTTCAAAAAATACGGTTTGAAAAACGCCCCCAGCAGTCTTGATTATATCTTTGCCTACTGTAACTGAAAAAAATTATAGGCACCTGAAATTTATTATGAGCATGGTGAAATCACAATGCCAGCTCATAGCAGAAGGCTTTGACTGTAAGCCTCAGCATCTTGAAGTTCCGCATATGCTGTATGCTTTATCCGTGTCCCAGGATGATGCAGATTCATCCAGAGATTCCGGTGCCTCCAACTGGTACCAGACTAGAGTCAAAGCAGCAGTGGTGCTAGAGACTCCTAGAAAACATTCTCTCCTCAGACTCAAGTGGCTCCATGAAGTCTGTTCATCTGGGGTATTCTCACGGAGTATCTACTACGGAAGAGTAGGAGAGGGAGAGAACTCCTGATGGCTTTATGGTGGCACTTAAGTGTAACAAAAAACAGGAAGACTCAAAGCAGAAGCAAAGACGAACAGAAAGGGCTGACTCCATATATGAGACTTATAAAGGAGATGCATATCATTGCTTCTGCCACCTGGTGTTACCACGTCTGACAGACAAAAGAATGTTGAAGTGCTTCACCGAGTATCCACCTGATATATCTGCTCTTTGGAAACCAAAGATTTGTGGGATAACTATCCTTGGAATTGCTGGAGTGAAAACACTTGATCTAGGCCTCAGATTTGAACTAGACTGAAGAAAAATCTGCAAAATGTGTATTGCTTAATTACAAGGTCATCAGCAGCATCATTGCATTGGTCTGCTCTTACTGTGCTGCTCTACCTGGTGAAGACAGCTGAATTTAGGAAACTCCAGAAGATACTCTTCGCCTGGGTTCTTTGGGTTAAAATATTGACCTGGGCTTCAGTTTCCTGTCCCTCCTGCACTGGAAGGCAGCAGCAACTCTCCTCTCCCTACAACAGCTGCTTGCCTTTCTGTCTTGCAGAGAAGGCAATCATCCCTTCTCCCTTCATCTTTTCGGTACAGGAAATTCTCTTCTCCTTTTACCTGCAGCAGCAGAATTCTTTTTATAATCAAATAGTCCCTGTCCCTTACTCCCTTCAGCAACAGAATTACCTGTTACTTCTATTATTTACTCTAAATTATCTTAATTTCCCCTATTTTCCCACCCCTGTCCAGAATTTTCCACTCAGCTCCTATGGTTTTGGCTACTGGTGTGGAACAGAAGTGGTCTGGAACGGGTGTTTGGCTCAAGTCAAACCCAAAAAGCCTGGATGCAGCTGGTATAGAGGCTGTGCTTGGGAGGAGACCTCTTCCAGCCTATTGAGACACCCATTTGACTGACCTTTTACCCTCCATGCCCCTCACACAAGTCGTCTGTCTGCCTGAAGAGCATCTGATGCTTAGACAGATGTTCTGTGACTCTTCCAAGGGATCCTGTGCCAGATGGCAGGATCCACAAAATGGATCCCTGTCACTCTCACTCACTGTTATTGGACTTGAACACAAACACAATCTAAATGAAAACAGCATTAAACACTTTAGCTAAAAGGTACACGATGCAATTTATTCTTTTACTAATTGGATGAACTCTTTGAATCAAGATTTTTATAATGTAAGTAATAACTGCCAACTCTTATTTTATTGCATTTTATTGCCTCAGGCAAATATATTATTTTGATATTTAAATAATTGGCATCAGAAAGTTGACAGTTACTAGAAAAGTTGTAACTGTGAATCATCAAGTCAGACAATAGCTTGCTTTTTTTTTTTTTAAAACAGGGGTGGGTGATATAAAAGACTTCCAGATGTTATTTTGTTCACGTCCCTCATCAGAAGAGAATATTCTGAGCAGGCTGGCTCCAGCAGGTATTATTTCTCAAATATTGATAATCAGAAATTCTTCCTGACATATCCCAAAGTTCAGTAAACACTCTCCACTGGGTATGTGTGGTAATCTGAATCATTCTGCAGTCTACCCACGAGCAGCATGATCCTAAGTGGAGCTGGTGGTTCCATTTCAGTGCTGTTCATATGCTTTTACAGTGAGATGAGCAGACTACACAGACCCAAGTTGCCTTGTGGATATTCAGGACTGTGCTTGGTTATAAGGAAGACAATGCAGATAGTGCAGGTACTGTGTGCCTAAAATTGAGTGCAAAGCAAACTATGATGGGAAATGCTTCATGAAGTTCACTTCACAATTTACAAAAAAATTATGTACATAAGGATCTTGTCTTGGTAGGAACAGTCTTCATCATCTGCTTTATTCATGGCAATTTATTTTGATAGACTGAAGATGAAAAAAGTGTGAAAACAATAAGCATTGTTATTGCTCAGTAGTATTTTGGTCATTAACTAGAGAACATTTTAAAATTTGAAGTGGTAGGAATGCAGTTACCAAAAAAGCATTTTGTCACAGTGTGCAGGGACATTTAAAGCCAGCTGGTATTAACATAGCAACTTTGTACAGTTTTACACAGTCTGATTATCAACTCTAATGCGCAGAGCTCAGAATGTGTTTTTCTTTTAAGTGTAAACATCTATCTCACAACGTATATGAGGCAGCTGGTGACTTGCTGGTTTGACGAACAATCGTAGGGCTTTCCTGTGAATAGTCACAGAATCATTCAGGTTGAAAAAGACCTCCAAGATCATTGAATCCAACCTGTGATCCAACACCACCTTGTCAACTAGATCATGGGACTAGGTGCCACAACCAGCAATTTCCTGAAGACTTTCAGGGATGGTGACTCCACCACCTCCCTGGGCAACCTTTTCCAATGCCTGACAACCCTTCCTGTGAAGAAATTCTTCCTGATGTCCAGCCTGAACCTCCCTCAGCACAGCATTTCCTCTTATCCTGTCACTGGTTGCCTGAGAGGAGGCTGATCTCCACCTGGCTACAACCTCCTTTTAGGCAGTTTTAGAGAGCGATAAGGCCCCTCCTGAGCCTCCTTTTCTCCAGGCTGAGCATCCCCAGCTGCCTCAGCTGCTCCTCATAGGACTTGTGCTTCAGACCCTTCACCAGCTCCGTTCTCTGGACACAATTCAGCACCTCAATGTCTTTCTTGTAGTGAGGGGCCCAGAACCTCACCACTGGCCTTGCCAGTACCTCACCAGTACAGGTGAATGGACGCTGCCCTGGGCCTGCTGGCCACACTCTTGCTGACACAGGCCAGCCTCAATAACAGCCTTGAAACAAGCAAATAATATGTTCTGTCAGGTGTTTGTTAAACACCTTCTACAGAAATGCCATTTAAACTTTGTTGTTGTTGATAGAAAGTTTTGCTGAAACACACGCTCCAACATAAGCAAGCAGGACTGTTTGAAATGACATATAAGAGTAAACACCTCTATGCAAAATAACATTCTAAAAATTATAAAAGAAGTAGGTAATTCCAAGAGGTATGTTAAGAGAGCAGTGAGGATATATGTGTGCAGTGATTTCACTGGAGCACTTGAGATGTGTTATATAGCTGAGAACAGCACTGCTTAGAAAGTAGGATAATAAAGTACATTGTGCTTTTGTATTGGTGTTTTGCCCCCAGTTTTGCTGCATATGCTGGTAAATATTGACAGTTATACCTACAGGTTGATGCCTGTTACAGCACTGTCAGGAATGTTTTTCAGTTTGGAAGGGATGTCTTGAGATCTGAGCAAGGATTTTAAACTGAGGAGTAGGAAAGAAATGCATAACCAGTGGCAGCAAGGACAAGTAACCTTGGCAGTGTAGAGGAATGCAGTTTGGATGTGTAAGGATGGGATCAGGAAAGATAAGGCACAGACTGAACTGGACTTGACAAGGGATGTGAAAAATACTTCCTGAGAAATGAATCAAACTTGGAAGTATGGGGAAACATGATATGGCACAGGAAGAGTCAAGTTTCTTTCCTTCAGTGTGTTTGCTTCCAATCTGAAACTTGACTTGAGGCAACTTGGAAGTGCACTGTTGAATACTGATTGGTAGCAAGGGTTGAGCAGATTGAACTAGAAAATTTTTTTTTGTTAACAATTGTCTTTGCCTGAGTGGGTGTGATAGGTACGGCTTGGGAATAGACTCAATAAACTCATGCAGTTACAGATAATGCAGTGGACATTTTTAGAGCTCCTTTGTTCATTTGTTAGAATGAACTTCTAGGTGAACTGGCAGTATCTGTGAATTACATACAGTATGTGTCTTTTATCTGTTGCTTCACTGTACACCTTCCATGAATTAAGCAACAGTATCTGGCAGGCATATTTCATTTTTCTGATATGACCTGTCATTTGTTTAAATCTGGGCATTTAGCAAATGCAAATGAGATTAATATTAGGTTGACCCTCACTGAAGCTTATGGAACTTCTCAACTCGATTATGCTGACTTAGGTGTTAGGACTCTTAAATGTCCATGTTTAATTGGTTTACCTTACCTTGGGGGATAGGCGTAGTAAATACTGCAAATGGAGACTTCTAATGTGCAGAGCTACTCTTTTTACCAACCACAAGGAAGAATGGAAACTTCTTCCATTTTAAATATTTTTAATTTGTTTTGTCTCTATCCTGATATTGGGATATTTCAAATTCTGCTGAATTCTTACTAGATATAAATATCTAGATCAGTGTTTTCAGTTTCAAAATCTTCTCCATACAGTTTACAAAAGTTGTAAAAATAGCACAACACAATATAATTGTAAAAATACATTCTTTTAAGAATTCTTATTTTTTAATGTAAACTAAACCACTGTATATTTGAACTTAATGCTTTGCATTGTAGAACCTTCTTTTCTACACTGAATTATGGAATCAAGATGCCTGGAATCTGAATCTCCTTATGTTCACATTATATACAAAGATTCTGAGCAAATTAATTAAATTGAAGACAGACAATTACAGGTCTTTAAGAGTATATCTGTTACATAACCTGTAGAACTTTTACATAGACACTCAGTAAATGGGAAATTGGAAATAAACCTGCAAGAGAAAGGCAGGCAGAAAATACAAGGCTGTTTGAATGAGGAGCTATAGCAACTGCTTTGAAGTACAATTTAAACAAACTCCAACCTCCTCTTAGGTATCATTTATAGGCATTTAATTGCATCAAGTTCTATTGTAATTTTTAGTTCATGACTGACAGCTAATGCAGGCACACAATTACATCTATTTCTATGATGATACAACACTTTTTACAATATATAGCTTTTATTTTCAGTGACTATTCAAGTAATAATTTCATAAGTTATCAGAACAGACAAAGTGCAGCATTTATGAAAAATAAGAATCTGTGGGATTTAGTTTGGTGTTTTGCTGCTTATCTATATCAGGGTATGTTTACCTTTAGAATAGATTTTTTTTAAATGCTCCTCTTCCACACAAGAATTTTTCTCTGCTAGATGAGATTTTTCTAAAAAATACTAAGTTCTCTATGGAATCTTAAAAAGAGAAAATAATTTCTTTTCATATTATGGATTATTTGATTATTACATCCAGCTACGATGTCTAAATAAATTGTAGGTGTTAGGCTCCTGATCTGAATCACTGTGTAGGAAAGGAGAGGTTCATTTATCTCTTTGAAGGGGCATGAGGGGAACAAGCTTCCTGATTTAGCCATCCACTTTATTGCAGGTAATGTTAGAGTAAAGTAAGTCAGACAACTTAATATAGAGAGTTTTAGTAGATTTTAGGTTTAGCAATTCTGTGTTTTAGCAGTTTGGCTCATCTAAAAGCAGAGTATATCAGGAGCATAGTGTCAAACACGTCAACTGCTTGACTTGCAGGTATCCTTGGATTTTGAAGGTTATACTTCTGAACTCACGCACCCTTTTTCTGTCCAAGATCTATTGAAAATCTGTCCAAGATCTATTGAAAATCCTGAAGTTTTTCTGTGAAACTGTGTCTAATTCTGATATATTTTTGGATTCTCTTATCTGATATAGCAGTGAATTCTACTACCTATGTTAAAAGCTGTTCTCCCATTGCCTAGTTTTGTAATTCTGACCTTCTTGTGGATTGTGTCAATCTGGTTGTCTGAATTTAAAGGAAGTTTTTGTAGCTACATCCCTCTTTCATCCCTGTAAGCAATCAGAACTGTTTATGTTATACAGAAGAATATTTTAAAAACACTCTGACCCATATACAAGCCAGATTTCTCACCTTTTAAACATTGCCTTTGGAATCTGATTCCTGCTTTTACTTTTATTTGCGTAATGGAATTCTATATTTTGCTCATTTAAGCTTCACAGTAGTGTTCCACCTTCTGGTTTTCATTCTTTACTTTTCACGTGATATCTGAAGCCACAGCTGAAAAGCAGAATTTGCCAAAGAGAGAAAACAATAGACAGGTAGCAGAAGTGGTGAACAAAATGTACTTTGGGTGAACACATTTTTCATGCTGATTTCTCCTTCTGATAGCTGGCATTGGAAGATGTAGTTGAAATTTTTTATAGTATGCATTTTACATGTTTTATCAAGAATAATTTAAACTATATCTGAGGTACAGACAATTGTCAATAATGCTTTGTCTTAAAACCAATAAGATTTAGAATCCCAGATTAAGTACACTGTGGATATATTTGTGACAAATGAGCAATTCATATCAGACATTCTCACACCTTTCCAAGAAAGTTGCTGTTCTTGGGATGCCATCAGAACCTTGCAACGCACTGGCCAGAAGCCATCCTCAGATATTGCACCTGAAGTACGTGGTGTTTATTATGTGTGATATCAAAAAGTACATATCTGCCCACTGTAAGGCTGAGGGAGTTTGTTATTGCCAACAGCTCTGCTGGGATGTGGTTTCATCCAATGAAATAAATTAAACCAAGTCTTGATGATCTGTTGATGTTGAATCTTGGATGTGTCTCTCTGCATAAGGTGGGACTGGCAACCTGGGCAGTAGCTAACTAATCTATTCTGGTGATTTGTGATGCTTTTTACGTTTTTGCAGTTCTTTCAAGAGAAGGAACTGATTCCAAAATAAACTTTGGAAGATTCTGCAAGTTACAAGCCTTAAGTACAATTGCAAGTGACACAGCAGTCTGAATTACCTGAATAACTTAAATGCAAGGATTCATGGACTGTCTTTTTTAAAGAATGCATGCAACTAAGCTTCTGGAATTTGGACTGTTTGGTCATGAATGAGCGCTGTTCTGTATATCTGAACTTTAAAAAAAATTATTTTCAGATTCTATGTTATCAAGTCAAATCATATTAGTGCATGAACTATAAACAGTGGGTGCAGGCAGAATCTCATAATCATGCAATAGTTCTGCTTTGTAATACTGCTTATCAGACTTTTCTAGTTCTTTTCATCTGAACTGTATTTCTCTTTGCCTAACACTTTAAGAAACTGAAAAGTAACTGATAGCAATTGCTGTTATAAATAGCTTCAGTCTTCTTGATAAAATTAATGTCCTGGGGCTGGTGTGCAATGATATCACTCACAATGATATCACAATGATATCACTCACAGTCTATTATTGGAATAAGTTGCCCAGTACTTATTTTCCATTTTATATCAGTAATATAATCCAGGCATTTCAGTCCAAAACAGTACTTCTTGTGTGGTAAAACTCAATAGGTATTTAGCCCCATGCCTTATAAATCTACTAGAGGCAAATTATAATTGTATTGAAATACAATGCTTGTCATAACTTATTACAGTTTATGTATTATCTATTGTGTAAATACAGTATTGGTTCCTTTAAGCACATACCAAAGTCAAAGCAGAATATAACATCACAGTGGCCAACACAAGGGCACAGAGAATTGTCTGGGGTCCATGCAGTTTTCTCAGAACATTATCAAATAAGTACAATAAAGGATTGCTTCTACTTACTGATTTGGCTTTAGAGCTCCTATTATTTACTGACTGCAGAATATGAATTTGATTGCCACATATTTAAATATTAGAAAAGAAAATGTTTCACTGAAAGAGCAGTCAGGCATTGGAATAAGTTGCCCAGGGAGATGGTGCAGTTACACTCTCTGGAAGTGTTCAAGAGGTGTCTGGATGTAGCACTTGCGGGATATGGCTTAGGGGTGATTCTGGTGGTGCTGGGCTGATGGTTGGACTTGCTGGTCTTGAAGGTCTCTTCCAACCTTGATGATTCTGTGATTTATTTACTTAATATGATTGTAGTTGCAGAAACAAGGATTCATCTACAATGCTTTTAAAGTTTATTACGTCCCTAAATGCATCCTAATGAGGTGGAATGAATCTAGAAATGTTTCGGGAAAGATGGTTTTTGGCATAATTACAGTTTATTTTATTACTCGCTCTGAATTTTAAAATATGTTTTTTCTGATATTTAGCTTGATGTTTAGAGATTTCCTGATTAATAATTTTAAATGTCATTGCAAAATTATAATGCCCCTGATATTTATTGCCATTTTGTACACCATTTATTTTTAAGTTTGTTTGAATAAATTAATTCTAGTGTATATTCATAAAGCTTTGAGATTGTTCATGAAGAAATACAGAAAAATTAAAATTGACACTTCAAATTTCCATCCTACTATTAGAATCCTATAAAAGTATATTGAAAAAATTAAAAGGAAGAATAAATCAGATAATTTACTCTCAATAAGAATAACATTCTTGGCATATATATGAATTGCAACTTTACATGATTTCAGTAGTGAGTTTGGACTTAACGATTCTCTCTAAAAGCGAGACCTGTGCCTTGAAAGTGTAGATTATGGAACTCATTGCTTATATTGTCTAGGATATTGATAAGAGAGCAAATATTTGAAAAAAAAATCCAAAAATTTCAGGGAAGTGGAAGACAGGAAGTTTTTTCTACTACATGTTTCTATAATATTGTCTAGTTTATATACTGTAAAAATGTGTGCTGCACCATCAGTGTTATAAGAAGAGTAAATCACTGAGGCATGGACACAAGAATATTTTTTAAGTGAAGGTTAGGCTAAACAGTTCAGAATATCCTTTCTGCTAATGTCTGATCTGGTTATAGGAAAGGGTATACAGAAACCAGTGAAAAATAATCAAAATACAGTAACTTAGAAAGGATTTTTAAGTCCCGTTTTTGGACTGGACCAAGTCCACAGACAACTTCAAGCAAAAGACAGCCTATGTTTTCCTAATGGACCTTGAAGGGAACATGTTGCTGTTAGATTTGTTTGACTGGGAGAATAGAATCTCATTTTCAGCATATAAAAGGGTTTTAAGCAGCAAAAGTTAATGTGAAAGTTCTTACCAGGTAAGCTTCAAGTAAGTAATGGAAAGATAATCTCAGCAGTTATTGTGAAGTGGACATTGTGACTGAGGACAAGTTGGAGTGTCAAGAGAAGAAGCTGTGGCACATCTGTACTGCTGCAGACATAATTCTGCTGACTGAATAGGCAGCAGATTTATGGAAGCAGAACACTCAGGGTAAAAGCTGAGGCCAAGAGTGGGCACAAGGGAATACAGTTTGTTGAAGACAAAAGAGATATTGAATCAAGAGAGGATTTAGTGGAAATGGAGTCAGAGATTACTTCTTTTGTCCGGAGGAAGCTTTTAAAGCATGTCCATGAAAAGCCAAACCACACATTTATCTAATCAATACAGGCTGAGGAGATGAACAGTGTGAAAGCAGTGCTCATGTAAAAAGATACATGCACTTCTAAATGCAGCTGTGAATTTGGAAGCAAACACTGAAGCTGGAAGGAAAAAAAATAAAAGTGAGTCAAAGTAAGAGAAAAAGTAAAAGTTGTGCTTTCTAGTTGGAACTAACACCTAAATTATTTGAACAGTACAACTGATTTTTAATTCTGGATAAGGCTTAAACCAAGCTACATTCCTTTCCTTTTTTACCAACCAAATCTATGACATAATAACTTTGCAGGGTCTCATAACTGAGCTCACATGGTGACTGCTGGGATTCACATCTGTGCCATCCAGTGTTCCCACTTGACTAACTGACCTTTTCATGAGTATTATTTCCTTGGTAACTGTGGATACCAAATCCACAAAATTAAGCCACTACATTTCCCTTAAACATAAATGTTGTTATTGTTATACAGTTTCTATTAAAAAAAAGTATTGACTTTTTAAAATCAGTTCAAAATTCCTCAGCAGTATTACATCCAGGATCTGTAATGGTTAGATGCTAACAAGTTTTTTGCTATGAGAGTGGAGGCTACTTAGTGTTCTGTTTGCTTTCATTTTTGACTGTTACATTCAGAGAATAATCCAACAATTTTGTTAAACCCTCTAAATTATTCTTCAGTTTGTTTTAAATATTATTCAAAATTAGCATATTTTATAATACTTTAGACATTTTACAAGTGAATTATACAAATCTCATGATTATCATGATTCTCATATCACTTCTAAATACTGGCAACAGTAATTTAGATGAATATTCAATTTTTATAGGGAAAGGTGAAAATCAAAACCATTTCACATGCAGGCAGTCTACAAGAGAGTCTACAATATCACCTCCTCTTCCTTACTATTTTGGGAAAATGGCAGTCCATTTTCCTGTGAAAAATAATAATGCCATCCATCACCATGAAAATAACATTGGTCACTTGTTCAGCCCATGGATTTCAGTTAGCTTTGGATGACCCACATTTTAAAGTGAAGACTGAGTGATGTGATAAACTCTTACATATCATGTTTAATCATGCCCTTGGAAACTTCTGTAGATAGTTTCTTAAATGCTTAGTACAGAAGGTACTAGGGAGAGCCAATCTTACTTGTGCAGCCAGTTACAGACACACTTTAAGTTACAAGTAGGCACAAGATGGTTTTAGGATTTTTGAAAGGAAACTTTGGTAACATTTTAATTGAAAATGTTAAAGGCTGTAGTCTCTTAGTCTCTTCTGTTATGCAACTCAAGATACAGCATACTTGAAGAATAGGCTTAACACTCAATGCTAATCTCATAAAAACAGATGTGTTCATAGCTAATAAAATATTTAATATGCCTTATTTTTAATAAAATATCTTAATTATAGGGTAAAATTAATCCATCTGCTAAAACAGGACTAATTCCTTTTTTATTCTTTTTGACTCTATTTCTTTCTGTTTCTTTTTAAAATAGCACAAATTTTTTGTTATTTTACAAGTTTTATCACTTGGATATATTTTCATTTTGAGTGCTTTTGTTTGTATATAGACAGGCTATTGTGTTATGTGATTTGGGCTGATACTTGTTGGCAGAAAGAGAGAAAAGTCTGTCTTAGCAAACTCTGATTTTTATGTAAAAGAACATCTGTGAGCTCTATCTTTGTGGTGTAGCTGGACCCTCATAGCCTAAGAGAAAACTAGAATATAAAAGCAAGCACATCTGTCCCCTTACAACTATAGGGATTATACATTTTGAGTTGAAGCATAAGGATTTACTGGTGAATCCTGAGGAATGCTACTAACTGCTTTATCTGTTTGCCATGGTTTTGCTGCAAGGCAAATTATGTGCTCTTTTCTGCCTTCCTATCACTGGGCTCACTCAAGGGGTTTTTTTGGAAACTGGCTATTTACCCTCTAGATATGCCATGGTTTAATCAGTAGCTAGTGGGAGGGGAGATTCCTCCATTTGATTTAGCAGAGGAGGGATGATAGGTGGGGGTGAGACTCAGAACAGCCATCACAGCCAGCATTAGGGTTGGAGAAGACCTCCAAGATCATTAAGTCCAACCTTTGATAGAATACCACAGTGCCCACTAAATCATATTGCTAAGTGCCACGTCTACTAATTTTTTGAATACTTCCAAGGATGGTGACTCTACCACTTCCCTGAGTAGCCTGTTCCAATGCTCAACTATTGTTAAAAAATTTTTCATAATTTCCAACCTGAACTCCCCTGATGCAACTTGAGGCCATTTCCTCTTTGTCCTGTTACTGGTTGCCTGGGAGAAGAGTCTGATCCCACTTGGCTATATCCTCCTCTCAGGGAGTTGTAGAGAGCAAATGGCTTTACTTCCATCCACACTTCCGTGGGAAGAGACAGGGTGCTTGCCATTCCTCTTGGCTACTCAGTGAAAACGGGGCACTTCACCACAGTGGTTTCCTAGTGTGTTTTTATACTTTCCTGCCCTGTCTGTTGGATTAGGTGCAGACTGTTCACTGCTGCTTTCTGCTTTCCTTTGCTCACACCAGATTTTAAGACTCATCCTTCCTCTAGGATTAATTATTCAAAATTCATAGGCTCCCACCATTGCTTAGCTGAAAACTTTAAGAAGGACAGACGCTCTATTTGCACCTACTTTAGACTATGGACTAAGGATGACAAAGAAAGAAAGAATAGAGAAACTGAGAGTTTGGATCAACATTTTCAGAACTTATTATTTCCTTGTGCGTTCTGAGTAGGGATTCATTCAGTTCATGTCCTAGAGTACTAGTCAGATAAGCTGTCCAGTCTTAAGTGAGTAGGTAAACACTGTGTAGGCAAAATACCTGAAGGAAAACAATAGAGTGCAAATGCACTTTCTCCATTCACAGCAGTTTTGAGTGTATTTGAGCATACCTGTGCTTAGAGCTACTTTGTTCATGGAATTATTCATGCTTGCAAGAAATTTAAGTTCCTTTTCTGCTTATTACATTCACTATGTGAAGACTGCTTTGGAGCTGGAACAAGTTTGTGTTTTGTGCAAAAGAATGCTGAGAACAATCAGAATTACTGCAAAATTGATGTGTTAAAACCTAATATTGGTGTGAGAGACAAAGGGAATAAATCTTATTACTAAATTCTGTTGTAACTTGTTTTACCCCTGCTGATTCCCCTCCTCTTACTCTCCAAGGAGAGATGTCACCTCATGTCCTTGTAACATTTTGTCTCATTTCTGGATGCTTTTTCATCAGTCTGTGTTGGTTTTTTTCATTGTTGTTGGGGTTTTTTTGCTTGAGTTTTTTTCATTTAATTTGCATTCTTTTGTTAAATGTAAACTAGCTTGGCCTTACATGAAAGTCTTGAATTGCAAGGAATTTATATTTTTGCATTCCATCAGGGTGTAGAGCCTCGGTTATAGACAGGAAAAAACAGATGGACATAAACTAGACCTTAACATCACAGGCATGTGGTCAGAGAAGTAGAATCTGAGTGATAAGATGAAAGCTGTAGAGTGGACATTCAGGTGTGATTCAAAGATGTTTTTATATTTCAGTGTGTAACTTATACACAAAGTTTTTATGATTTATTCTGCAATCAGTCCCTCCTCACAGAATGATGAGATGATGCAACTTGAGAGCCACTTTGTATGCAACTAGCTAGATTCAATTAAGAGTATCAAATTAGGGAAATCTGTGATATCAAATGATTAACAATGAGTTTCTGAACAGCCACTCCCTCTCACTGTGTCTTGCTGCCCAAAACACTGACATTTGAGTCACTTTAAAGCTGCTTTTGAAATGTTGAGAGAACAGTTTAAAACCAATTGCATATTAGATCTCCTGTAGCAAAATACAGAGTTTAAAGTTGAAATTCAGTCTCTGCAACTGCAAAGTAACCAGGCTTGTAATACTGTCATTACTTTGGTTTGTGTTTCTGTAACCAAGATTGGAATGTGGCCTTTACCCCACTGAACTGATTTTATCGTCCTAAAAGTTTGGAAGCCACGAGGCTGGATGTGAACAATAGCCCAGCACATGTCTACGCATACTTTGTCCCTCAGTATCTCTTGGGTTTTGTTTACTTCTTTCCCCAAAGGAGAATTTTGTTGTTGTTGCTGCTGTTTTTTAGAAGGCCATATGGTTTTTCCTCTGAGCCATCTCAAATAAAATATCTGTAATCAAAAGGAATTTTTCCAATCAATTAGTTACTGCAGCCGTGTGCTTGTATTTCAGATTATTCACAGTCTATAGGAGTTTTATAATGAAGATTTTAATGACTGAATGGACACATGCCTCTTCTTATTTTGGAGATCTGGATGTCTATTATGCTTAATATTACATATAAAGTTAGCACTTATAGAAGGGAAGAAATATGTGCTTTAGATTGGAAGAAAGGAAAAAGAAAATGCTCACATTTCCTCTGCACTGATTTTTAGCATCCCCCGGGAGATTCAAATGCATCACTCATTCTTTCCAAAAATCTTACAATTTTGTTAGTCACTAATTAAAAGTTGTCAAGTCTTTTTATATAACACTGATAGTCACAATCACAAATTGTATGTCACAAAGTATACTAAACTGTTGCAGCACATTTGTATGTAAAGTTCTGTAACCTGTGATAGCAAAAGCATTTCATGTCTTGCACAATGTAATCAACTTAGATGTTTGTGAACTACTGTGTTAATTTTTTTCTTGAAAAGTGACGCAACCAATCTATGTTGTCAATGCTATATGGTATAGAAAGGAAAAGCCTCTAATATTGAAATATACTGTGTTTAATATACCCTAAATATCTCCTTTTTGCTTGTGCTATAAGTTAATTGAAGAAGTCTTGTATTGTTTCCTCTGTTCCCATTAGGTAGGTTTTGGAAATTTTTTGTAATTTTTTTTTTCTTTTGTAATACAGTTACACTGATGACCCCAGATTTCATTGGGTAGAAATGTCCTCTGTGCTTCTTTGAAGATTTTTAAAAATTATTGATTTCACCTGCAGTATATGACAGTTTACCTGTCAGACAGAGCATCTGACATTGATATAATCTCACCTGATCTTTAGCAGTCATTTATTTTTTATATTTTCAGGGTTGAGATAGTTGTGTATTTTAACTTTTAATGGTGTTTTTTCCTTTCCCCCCTTCTGACTTGCTCCCTATCGCTTCTCTCTGTCTTCTCTACATACTCATTTTTGCCTTCCTTCTCATTGCCAGCTAGGACTAAAACAACAGTCATCAAGTGAAGCAGGGCTTGAAAGTGCTGCATTTCTCTGTTTGTAATAGGAGAAAACCAGCTAAACTGTGCAAACTGCTTTTGCTCTGCTACTAGTCCCACATGTCAAATGCAGTCATATGGATCCGCAGCTGCTCCATCTTTGCTTGGTGCCTGGAGAAGTGCAGTGGTCTGTAAATGATTTTCATGATCAGGGTGTTATGTTTTGCAGGAGGCCAGCACCTGTTAACTCATTTTTTCTGTGGTGGGTCTGCTCTGTATTCCTGGCTAGCTGCAAAACTTCATGCTGAAGCCCATTGAAGTATTGATAGACTCTCACAGTGGAAGAGACAGCAGTGAAGCCACCACACAAACACTCTGAGGGGAATGCTGTTATAACTTCTTCAGAAGGGGAAGTGCAGGAGCAGGCCCTGATCTCTTCTCTCTGGTGACTGGTGTCAGGACCCAAGGAAATGGCATGAAGTTGTGTCAGAGCAGGTTTAGGTTGCATATCAGGAAAAGTTCTTCACCCAAAGGGAGGTTGGGAACTTGGAACAGGCTCCTCAGGGAAGTGGTCACAGCACCAAGCCTGGCAGAGTTCAAAAAGTGTTTGGAAAATGTTCTCAGGCCCATGGAGTGATTTTTGGGGCTGTCCTGTGCAGGCCCAGGAGTTGGGACTTCAATGATCCTTGTGGCCTTCAATGACCCTTTCAGCTGAGGATATTCTGTGATTCTATATGCTGCTGCTGTGTGGAAGGCTTAAATCCTACTTCCATTTAAATTTGTTAGTGCTGTCAGATTGATCCACAGCTTTCTGAAAACAGAGGAATGACTTGCTAAAGCTTTAGTCGACTTCAGACAAGTCTTAGGTTTTCAGCAGGTTGCAGAGTGCAGGTTTGTCAGAGCAGAAAGCAAAGTTCCTGTGCCTGTGGAGCATTTCAGCTTTCCTGTACTGATGACAAGAATAATTTTTTCCTTCTGCTTAAAAACTCTGATGGTGTTTTTTGCAAGGTTACCAGAGTGGCTCCTCACAGAGCCTGTAGGTAGCACAGTAACATATATTAACATGAATACATTTCATACCACAGAATTATTGGGTAACATACTGTATTAAGAGACCACCTCTAAGAAACCTCAAAGTCATAATATAGTTTTACAGGTGACCACATCTGTTAAATGCCCTGTTTCTGCCAGTACTTTTGTACCAGTCCCATACAGGGGGCAGAACTGCTGCTAGCTCAAGCATTAGGTAGCTTTTGGACCAACTTAGACGGCAAGATGATTCACAGGCATTGTGCTGTCACTGCTGGCACACTCACTCTTGTAAAGAGCTTCAATCAGATAGTGGTTAAGTGCTGAATGAAAACTCTTGCCCAAGATGGCGTGGTTGAATGTACTGAAAGTGTTCTTCATAACAAGCTCTTCACAGAATTTTTTTGGTCCAGGAATTTTTATTGATCATTCAGCATGATCACGCAAACAGTGTTATTTACAGGGGGGAAAAAAAGATTTGGAGAACTGAAGAAGGGAACTGAACCCTGGTCACCTACATGCTGTAGAACATGTAGATAATGGAGCTGTTTTAAACCTGCTGATCTAGGGTGAATCTGTCTATTCTTATCATACTAGAGAAAGGAATCCTATTGGAGTTTTTGTTTGTTTGTTTATTTATTTCTTTGTGATGTTTTGTTGGACTGTTTTTTAATAAAAGAGTAATGTTTACCTTCAGGTTTAAGTCTGTGAATTTTACATGAAAAGATAAAAGCAAAAGCAGTAGAGACTTAATCCTCACAGACTCCAGAAGTTTTAAAATATTTGTTTGTTCTCAGTAGATTCATACAATCATTTTAAATTTTGATGGCTCTCCATTTTCTTTGTATAAACTATAAGAAACATGGCTGATCAAAAGTGTGAGAGAGAGTTACAGTACAGTTTTATGTATTTATGCACAATTTATCTAGATTTGGCTTGATTGGTAGGGAATTAACTCAGATCTATCAGAGTTCACTAATTAAGTGGTCTGCTAAACTACATAAGCACAATGACAGCTTGGTTCTTCCAGTGCCACTCACTTTTTTTCAATCCTTATTGCATCCTCACTATCTAGATTTCAAAATTATTTATATTTTGAGGCGTATCCACTAATGAAAAATTGATTGCATTTTCTTAGTTCAGAAAGGAAGGCTGTGTGTACAGAGGTTCAATTATGAACCTGCTCTAGTAATTTTGAACCCAGCTACCTAGCTGAACTCAAGTGCTACCTTAATTACTTGAAAGAAATGTATTACTTGAAAGAAAACCTAAAAATATTCAGAGGAATACTTTCCTTATCTTTTAGAATGATCTGCATAGCTATCTTCTTATTGACATAAGTTGTTGCATTGATATCATATATGAGATGACACTTATCAATAGATCCTTTGGCACATGGATTAAAAATGTGATGTGGAAGCATTTTAAGAAGAAAGGAGACCTCAGATTAATTTGTGCTATTACAGAAATGGAGGTTGCTTTAATGTGTAGATGCATGCCAGCACATATCTTGAGGGTGAAAAAATGTTTCTTTGTGAATCTACTGAATTCCTCATGGTGTGATTACACAACAAACCAACCATGTTAGATTGTTGATTTCTGGTAGTGGAAGAACCTCAGTCCCTCTTCAGAATAACTGTTTCAATTGAAAGTATTAATTGAAGAAGAAAATTTCAAGTGTTGAGGTTTTGGAGGCTAGATCCTCCACTCAGTTTCTCTTAGAGCAAATAAAACACTCAGTATGTAATGTCAAGCGAGTTTTGGAGGGATCTGGTATAGCCTTAGTATAAGTTGCAGCATTCTGTGGAGTTTTAAATTAGCAGCAGCTCCTCTTGTACTGCCAACATAGTCCTTTGCAAGACGCTTCCCAGAACAGAGACTGTTTCAGCACTTTTCTGCCCCTGTCTCCTGGTGTACCTGGTGTGCACCCATATCCACACTGTGAAAAGGAACAGTGGGCACGAGTTCCTTGTGTTGGCTCCAGCCTTTTTCTCTAAGGTGGCAAGAACGTGCAGTACAGCACAGTTACTGTCTTGTAGTGTGGTTCATCCCTCTCTCCTTCTCTGTTTTAGTGGGAAAGGTGTCTGCAGAGTAGTTAGTTTTAATTTTTTTAATGACCGTGCTTATGTGGTAGCAACATGGAATTTGTGCCTCAGTCTAGGGGGCACTATCTGATTGTGGTTCTATGTATTCTTGATGCATCTGGTACGGACAGAAAGGCTCAAGTGTCACTTCCCACTGGTACATAGGCTGTATCCATACTGGTAAGTAAAACAGGCCAGGGATGGTTCTCTTGTCCTAGGGCTAAAAGACACAGCATGCCTCATCTCCATATGGCTACATTCTCATTTCCCAAAAGAGGGTGGCCTCATTCAGCCTGTGCCTTGGGAGCATTCCTTGGCCTGTGCTGTCCCCTGAACCGTGCCCAGCCATTGTCTGGAAACATGTTAGCTGTCAGGAGCCAAAACAGTGCCAGGGAGCAGGCTCACAATGGAACAGCAAGGGCAGGAGCATGCCGGCATGCCAGCACATGCTCCGGCCCTCTTTTTGTTCCTGGTACAAACATAACCACGTTAATACTGACATTGCCTAAGTTTAGCAGTGTCTTCAAATCCTGTTTTCAGGCTTTCTGTCAGTCATATAATCAGGACTATACAATTCTATTAATTTTAAAAAACTTTATTTAATGGAATGTCAAATAATATTAGAGCAAGACAGAGTGCAAATAATGGAACGCAGCAGTTTTATTCTTTTGGCAGTAAAAGACAGAGATAATACCTGCAGAGGCTTTCTCTTTTTGAGCTGAAAAGGGTAGGTGTGTTTTTCAAACTATTCTTAAACTGAGCTAGTACATATGTAAATTGAAATGCATATATGCGAAGTTTCATTTGGGGAAAAAATGTAAATCCTAAACAGATTGAAGCAAGGAAATGAATCGTAAGGGAAATGTCAGTAAGTATTCAGATATTCTCACAGTTTCTTAAATAAATGCACATTTGTAAAATATCAGATTACATATTTCAAACACAACTTTAACTCTGTCCCCATAGCCATTCCCAGTCTTAGTCTGCAGACCAGAGAACCCCTACAGTCAGGAAACTCTACATCAAATAAATTCTGAGTATGACTTACAGCCATCACACAATATGGTTACGTTGGAATATTTTTACTATTTAATAACAGACAAAGTAGATATTTTGGAATCAAAGAACTGTTATGTGGATTTATGGTTTATAACATTGGCAGTGTTTCTGAATACTTTCTTTTCCAAAGTACATAAATATAAAGTGGTAAAAGTTTTGGTTTTAGCTTATAAATGTAGTTAATAGTCTGTTCAAACAATAAAAATTTCTATTTATTAATGGCCAAGAAATGTTTGGGGGAGGTTGGTTTTTATTTTTTCAGGAGAATCATTTAAATCAACTGGATGAAATGAATAGACAGTGAATATCACAATGGTTTGAGGGGAGTTCATGGCACACCAGTTGATCATGTGGAACTTCAGTTATTGATCCATTAAAGTCATTACTGCCTCCAAGTCTTCTTCAAAGGTCACAGTCTTTTTTAAGGATTTCATTAATGAGGGAAAGAACTATTCCTGTTTGCTCAGTCCAGTGCTTGCAGGGCTGTGCGCTCACTGCCTGGCGTGCCGAATGATGTTCTGTGCCTGGTATTTGCAGTGCTGAGCAGTGGGTGGGCAGGAACGTGCAAGAGC
Organism: Ploceus nigricollis; assembly: GCA_013399945.1. Lineage (NCBI taxonomy): Eukaryota > Metazoa > Chordata > Aves > Passeriformes > Ploceidae > Ploceus > Ploceus nigricollis. Next base: position 2,018,057 of record VXBC01001498.1, read on the forward strand.
TCTTGTGGCTGCAGGAGGATTTGTATTGATCCTCCTGTTCTGACATCCTGGGTTTTATCGTGGTTACAATATAGGCAAACATGTCAGGCAATTAAACATGTGAAGACGTGGTTCTGCTTGATTATTTGACTTCCTGCAACTAATAATGAGATTTTTGAAAGATTTAGTGCTATGCCATTGAATATAAAAGAAGTTTGGAGGCCTGTATGTGCAATGGAGTTAGGTGTGGTAGATTAAGTTTGTCCTGGCATCCTTATTGAAGCTTCCCTGTAGGCACTATCAGCTGTAATCAGCATTGTTGCCAGAAATAACATTGCAGTGTCAAAACCATGGGTGTTTTAAGGGTATAGTCAGGGGACTTGAAGTGTTTGCTTGTTTGTTTAACTTTAAATTAATAAAGACCCACAGGATTTTTTTTTCCTTTCCTGGGTTGTTGTTGAATCCTGTAATTTTATTTCTTTTTAATATTCTTTAGAAAAACTTCTGGTGTTCAAATTACTTTGAAAATAACTGCTTACAGGCAGAGTAATGGCCTAAAATAAAATAAAGTCCTAGCAGGATTTCGAAGAGAGAAAGACCTAAGATATAGTTTAGCTGTTTCATCAGTCAGTCATTGTTATGCCTACACGTTGAACAATGTGTTACCTTTCAGTTGCTATTTTTTTTCTGGTTTTTTTTGTGGGGGTTTTTTTTTGTTTGGTTTTTGTTTGTTTGTTTGTTTTGTTTTGTTGTTTTTGTGTGGTTTTTGGTGTTTTGTTTGTTTGTTTGTTTTGGGTGGGGGGTAGTTGTGATAATGACTAGAAACGATCAACAAAAGTTTTAAATTATGCCCAGGCAGTGACCATCAGATACTATGATAATGATTCCTATCATAAGAGTGAGTCTTGAATCTCAGAAAGATACAGGATAGACAATTGAAATTCCTGGAGGAGTCCAGTTCCTCGTGTTATTTACTACCTCCTTCCAGTGAGACTGTGGCTGTGAGAGTAAAGCAAGTTAAAGTCAGCACATACTTGACATCTGCGGCACTGATTTCTCCTGCACTCAGATGCTGGCTCCTGGGCCCAGGTGCTGGACACTTTTCAGTGAATGGGTGACCCTGAGATCAGAATGGGATAATGTTACTGGGAAGGACCATTAGCACAAATCTAAAATTAATAACCCCTATGATAAATACTTTAAAGGATTGCCGTATTGAAATCCTCAGTATGTACTTCATGAGGTAGTTAAACCATCAACTGGAACTGTATTTAGAATAAGAATATATTTTCTATTACATTTGTTATCCTAAATGAGATTATATATATTCCCTTGAAGAAAAACACTTCTGGTTATTTCCAAAAAAAGACTTACAGTGACCAGTCATACACAGGGGCCAATAGGTTTCCTGAAGAGTTATAATAATAGTATTAATAATTGGATTATTAGAAGTGAAGTAACTGTAAAGCTTGCAGTTCTAATTTGTGCTATTTGCTTACTTACTATGTTTCTGGTTTTGAGCAAATTTCAATTCAGCAGTCAGTTTCAGTGGTTTTTAGACCACTTCTGCATGCAGGTTTCTGTACACATTACTCTGCCACATTGCCTGCCTTCCAAATATTACTCATAATTCTTTGCGTGTCTTTCCTTCAGGACATGGAAATTAGCACTAAAGCCTTAGATTTAGCTTTAGAAAAGGCTTTTTTCAGTCTAAAGGAATCTTATGGTGTCACTTTCAATCTCTTCTGTGAAAGTTAAATTTCTTTCTCTTGCTTCCTTTTATGTTCAGAAACTTGAATAATTTATTACTGCAAAGGAATGTGTACCGAATCCAGTAACCAACAGAGGATGTGGAAAGATTTATTGGGAGAAACATTAAGAGCATTCTAGGCCAGGTGTATTTTATTTCTTTTTGTGAAATGGAAAAAAAAATACTATACACCTCCAGCCAACTTCAGATATGGCTGGAAGCCCATTTGGAAGACAGTGTCTGTAATTGTGAAGTGCTTTCTGAGATAAACTGAACAAAAAGTGATGAAGGGCACAAGGAGATTTGGCATTGCTGAATAGCAAGAACTGTTTTGCTTGATTTTGAAAGCAACTGCAGTGTTTGCCATCTGAGTGGGTGTGCACATGACTTCCGCTCTCCTTGTGCTTTATCCAGCAGTTTATACCCATGGGAAATGAGGGAGTGAATGCCCTGCTGAACCAGAGCAGTGAATTCCGAGTTTGCCTTTGCACCTTGGTCCATGACAAAAGGTTCTGAAGGAGCGGGACCTCAGTAGACTTCCTCACTCCTAGTTTAACTGAAAAGATGTCACTCAAGCAAGGCACATGCCATGAACATTTTTGTCCTACCATAGTTTTTTAGAACGCTAATAAATAATTTTACTGCATATTGGAATATATAACATGAATTTGTGAGGAGTGTAATCTTTAGTGAGGTTAAAAATTGTAATTTACTTATTTGATGATACTTAGGACAAAATTCTAGGCAAATACAAAAATCATTTTTTCAGAAATGATAAAAAAATCAGTTATAAACTAGCTATTTCCAATTCAATCCAGTTACCTCTCTGGCATGTTTAATTTCATTTACATAAGTAAAAAAGATAATAAAAGAATTATCACAGAATCATAGAATAGTTTGATTTAGAAGGGTCCTTTAAAGGTTAGTTGCCTACTCAAACCCCCCTGCAGTAAGCAGGGACATCTTCAGTTAGATTGGGTGGCTCAGAACCCTGACCAACCTGACCTTGATGTCTCAAGGGATGGGGCATCCACCACCTCTCTAAGAAAACTGTTCTATTGTTTTACCTGTACATAATAAAAACTTTCTTCTCTATATCTAGTCTGAATTGACTCTATTTTAGTTTAAACCATGCCCCTTGTCCTCTCACTACAGACCCTACTAAAAGGTCTCACCCCATCTTTCTTGTAGGCCCTCTGTAAGTGCTGAAAGGCTGCAATAAGATCACCCCAGGGCCTTCCCTTCTCCAAGCAGAACAACCCCAACCCTTTTAGCCCTTCACAGGAGAGGTGCTCCAGCCCTATCATCATTTTTTGTGGCTCTCCTCTGGACCTGTTTCCACACTGTTCCAGAATGTTCCAGGGACATTTTTCCCTTTTCCCTTTCAGTTTTTCCTTCAACTGCAATTTCTCAGTCTCCAGTTCCCCGCTGTGCTAGCTGAATAGGCAGTTGCCTTATATATTAAAAATCAAGTTTTGATATTGTGTTTTTGTATAAGTTGTGGAAGCTCTTTCTTCTTTGTTCATTAGTCCAGATTTCATAAGTGTTCTCTACAAATTCTTCCTTCATGCAGCATCTTAGAAAAAGAGGTGAAAAGATGTGGAATCAAACTGCTCCATCCTCCTACCCCAGGCAGGAAGCTCTATCTGTATCACATTTTACATGGATTTGAGTCTTATGTTATATGACCCTCATTATGAGTTTCCTTAATCTGTCCAATAATCTCTTCCATTGCATTCTAGTCCTTACCTATTGCTTCTGTCATGGAATAAATGGAATAAATGGATGGATAAAACCTATTGTTTTATCCATCATGGCTATGGAGAACAGCTCGTGATTTCTCTTTGTAGATTCCCCCTACCCTAGAGTTTTGTAACCTTTCTTTTTCTCTGTTGCTTCACAGAAATTGTTCTCTCCTATTTCTTGCTCCAGGGATGTCTCCATGCCTGACTACATCTATTGCTATTTTCCCAGTGCACATGGGAATGGAAGTCTTACTGGTAGCAAGAGGCCAACCTTTTGTAGTCCATAAAATTAAGAAAACTTGGTAATTAGACAAAAGAATCTTTCAAATGTGAGCTGGAGTGCTCAATTAGAAACACAGAATCAATGTCTCATTTTATTGCTGTTTCCTGTGTTGGTTTCTATACTTGCCTATCAAAACCAGACTACTTTTTGAAGTTATTTGATACAAAAATCAGCCTAAACCATTGAAATCCCAGTGCTTAAATGCCTTTGTGAATTAAAGTAGTTGGTAGACTACAGATGGGACTCAGTAGGTGCTTAAAGTTGCAGGTCTTTAACTATGCCAGTTGATTAAATCCTGTATTTTGTTCCATGTTTTCAACCCCAAAATTTTTACTGCCTTTTAGATTTTAAAATTCAGTTAGGAAGCCAGTGACAGAATCAAGTTTCTTGGTGGTCTCTGAGTAGATGGAATTCTAGCACTTTTGGATCAAGGAGATTGGTGAAAATGGTTATTACCGTGAAATTGCGCTTCCTTAAAATAAAAGTTTTAGAAGTTCTTCTTCTAATAAAGAGCTTTGTTTGTTCAGCAATCATATGGTCATTTGGCATAAATGAAAATTGATTGTAAATATTTACTTTTTCCACTTTTGTAAATATGTTGTTTTCCCTACTCCCTCATTTTTCCTTTTCTTTTTGTTCCAGGACCCTTTGCTGCTTCAGGAGACAGTAAATTCTGCTGCTGCTCTTATCATGGCACTGATAAAGGACAGAAACCCAGAGCTTATTGGCCAGCTGTTGGTAGCATAAGACCATAAATCATGTGAAGCTTTTGGAAATGTTAGTTTTCATAATCTGTTCACCAAAGGTCTTAAGTAATTTTATTCTTTGTTGAAAACTCTGGATTTATGCCATTTATTATTAAGATCATTTAATAGCATATTTTTGATATTTAAAATACAAGTCTAATATTATGTATAAAGTGTAAAAGGAAATACAAATTATGAGATACACTGGGTATATACTGTGAGGAGTGGTACTGAAATGTTTTTCAAGGTACTGATCATTTTAAAGGTGCACAGAGGACACCAAAGCATTCATGCAGAATTCTCTTTAACTATGTGTGTGTGTTGTACTCTAGCACTGCATGACTTAAGTTTTATTTCAGATAAATTAATCCTAAAGCACAGCTCATCTATTTTATGGGAAATTATTTAAAAATTGCTGCTGTAATACATATTAGTGAATGTAGAGTTCCTTACAGAGTGTAGCTTTCCTGACGTAAAGAGAAATGCATATTGCAGGAAGTATTGGAAAGGTCAGGTACCCGTTCTCTGTAGAATGAAGAGATAATTCAAAATCAAAGAAAAGATACTCATGGGTCCAACGAGGTGCTAACTCCCAGTTTTCCAGATGCTCTGACTGTAGCCTCCTTGGTACTACACTTCTTCCAGTGCCCATGTGCCATCATTCAGAGCTCCTGTAGCTCCATTGAAATAGAAAGAGTCTGTTAATTCATGTATAAGAATACAAGTCTCATCACTTGCTGGTTAGCAGATGTATGTAGTAAATAGCAGCAAGCAGAGCAAGCATTATGAACTCAAAGATATGCTGCACTGATAGTCAAGTGCGGACCATTGTATTGGTTGCTACCAATAGAACGGGACGGCCCCATCCGGGCTTGCCTGAAATCCAGTGGCTGAGCCGGACAGCGGCTGCTGCGGTGGTTTTCCCCAGAGACGCTTTGGCTAGCCAGCTGCTGCAGGCAGGAGAAGGACAAGCCCAGGCTGGCCCAGAGCCCCGGCGGCGGGTATTCCTCGGTCGGAGAGACTTTTAGATGGATAGTGAAGAAAGGAGCCAGTTCTGATGGGGGGTTTCAATCCAAAACTTTATTGTTGGTCCTGGCTTCTGAATCCGGCAACTGCCCCACCAGAACCTCTCAGGCCACATGGTTCCTGTAGGTTTTATTGGGGGGAGGGGAGAAGGGAAGGGACAGGAAACTAACCAACCAGGTGAGAGAGGGGGGGTCTCAGGGGACGAAGGACACCTGGATAGCCCAATGCCTCCCGGAGGAGGGGGCATATTTTAAATCTGCCCAATCACTCGACGCCCCTTTGGAATTCCCTAAAATAAGGGGAAGGTTGACAGACAGGGCCCCGGAGATCGGCAAGGGGCTGGGTGAGGAGCGAGGGAAGGATTGACACCACCTGGAGGAGAAACCCAGGGACAAAACCAGGGGTTCGGGGACAAACCATAAAAACACAC